>JAGFNQ010000636.1:260213-287936 GCA_024364735.1 Boesenbergia rotunda
ATGAAGGGATACTAGTCGGGTATTCTCTCGTTAGCAAAGCCTACCGAGTCTACAACAAGAAATCTAGATTAGTTGAAGAGTCTTCTGATGTGGTCTTTGAAGAAATTCCAAAATCGACTGACCAATCAGAAAATATAGAAGGAGTTCAACTCGAACTTGGAGACTAAGTTTGAAAGAAACTCCAAGTGGTGTTGATGGTGATGATCTGATGACGGTGAACCTAGACAACCCATTGATCAGCCGGATCCTGAGGCTGAACTTGTGTCTAGTGAACCCGTACAAGAAGCACCACCAACTCCTAGGCAAACTAGATTAGCCTCTAGTCATCCCCAAGGCCAAATTGTTGGAGACATCCATCATGGGGTTAGGACTAGATCATTCTTCCGGAATGAGGCTAATGAAGTTGCCCTAATTTCTGAAATTGAACCTAGGAGAATTGATGAAGCATTAAGTGATCCCGATTGGATCATAGCAATGCAAGATGAACTAGGTCAATTTGAGAGGAGTCAAGTTTGGGACTTAGTCCCTAGACCCAAGAAGACCACCATTATTGGAACCAAATGGGTCTTCAAAAACAAATTAAATCATAAGGGAGAAATCATTAGAAACAAGGCACGCTTGGTAGCCAAGGGCTATAGTCAAGTTGAAGGCCTTGATTATGATGAGACTTATGCTCCCGTGGCACGATTAGAGTCCATCCGATTGATGCTTGCATTTGCAGCACATCGTGGCTTCAAATTATATCAAATGGATGTCAAATCGGCCTTCCTAAATGGTTTGATTAAAGAAGAGGTCTATGTCGAACAACCTCCGGGGTTTGAGAGTACCGAATTTCCAAACCACGTGTTCAAACTCAAAAAGGCACTTTATGGCCTTAAACAAGCACCCCGAGCTTGGTATGAGCGGTTGTCGACATTCTTGATTGAGAAAGGCTTTGTTAGAGGCCAAATAGACCCTACACTATTTCTACGAAGGGATAGTGACAACATTTTTGTAGCCCAAGTATATGTCGATGACATAATTTGTGGCTCAAATAATAAGGGCTATTTAAATGAGTTCATTGGACACATGGAGAGTGAGTTTGAAATGAGTCTAGTGGGAGAGTTGACTTTCTTCCTTGGACTTGAAATCAAGCAAACTCGCGATGGTATCCATGTGCACCAATCAAAGTATACACAAGAAATGCTTCGAAAATTCAACATGAGTGATTCAAAAGAGGTAACCACTCCCATGGCTACAAACACAAGATTAGATAATGATGAGAGTGGTAAACCTGTTGATCTAACTCAATATCGAAGCATGATAGGTAGTTTGCTATACCTCACAGCTAGTCGACCGGATATCTTATTTGCTGTGGGTATGTGCGCTAGGTATCAAGTCTGTGCCAAGGAATCTCATTTAATTGCTGTTAAGCGAATTTTGAGATATCTCAAGGGCACAATTGGTGTAGGTCTTTGGTATCCCCGTACCGAATCTTTTGATTTGATGGGCTATACGGATTCCGACTACGCTGGATGTAAGTTGGACCGGAAAAGCACGAGTGGGGGTTGCCAATTCTTAGGGTCGTCCTTAGTAAGTTGGTCGAGTCGGAAGCAACATTGTGTTGCTCTCTCCACGACCGAGGCAGAATATATCGCCATGGGAGAGAGTGTATCACAATTGTTGTGGATGTTACATACTTTAGAGGACTATGGATTGAGTTACAAGGGTGTGCAAGTGTTGTGTGATAACATAAGCACAATTAACTTGACCAAGAATCCAGTCCATCATTCTAGGACCAAACATATTGAAGTAAGACACCACTTCATTAGGGATCATGTAGCTAGAGGAGACATTGTACTCTCTCATGTGGAGTCCAAGTCAAACCTAGCTGACATTTTCACTAAACCACTTCCCGAAAACGAATTTAGTTTTCTAAGACGGGAGTTGGGAATGTGTCGCGCTTCATGATTTTCAAAATGCATTAAAACCCTTCATGATTATTTCAAATTGTTGGGAAACAATTGGGTAACCTTGGGAACATCTCACACAAACTATAAGGTTCACCAAAACGTTTTTGTTTGCTAGATATGGGGTGAGATGTTAGGATCGACTCAATTTCTCAAAATGTCAATGCATCCCTTGAGAAATTAAGTTGACGAGATAATAATCACTTCGGTGACCAAGTATGGGGAAAACCAATGCATAGCATATGTGTATTTGGCTCCATGATCATACTTGGACATTCCAATCAAGGAAACTTGATTGGAACACTGGGTTTGACTCAAACTTAGTTGAAATTGTTTGAATGATTGTTGTTTGAGTTTGATTCCATTTGTATGGATCAAAGTGATTGTTGAACCTATAAGGACCTTTGATTCTTCTTAAGGGATCAATTTTAGTCATGAGATCATGTCCGAGTACGATAAACTTCATCAGATCTCGTTGGAAAGTTTCAGAAAATCTGAAACTGAATATTTCAGATCGTATCAGTGAGTATCAGGAACCCTGATCGGTCACCGGACCGATCAGCCATAGGGCTGATCGGTCTCTGGACCGATCTGGCTTCTTCCAGTGGTGTTCGGTCCCTGGACCGATCAACGAGACAAGCAATGCCCTTCGGGAATTTTAATCAAGTGTTATGAGCAAGCCTGGATCAGTCCCCAGACCGATCTGGCACCCTATGGTGATCGGTCCACAGACCGATCAGGGAGCTCAGAGATTTCTCTCCAAGCCTACTGATCGTGTCCTGATCGATCTGCCGACCGATCAGGATCTCTCCTGATCGGTCACCCGACTGATCAGGCACTAGTCAGTCCGATCAGGCGATAGCCTGATTGGTCTGGGCGCTATCAGATCGAACGGTGATCCGTTCAAACGCATTAAATTGCGGTTGGTGGACCGATCCACCAACCAAATAACTTCCCGAAACCCTTTACTTCCGAACCCTAGCGCCGAAAACCCCCTCTTGCGCGACCCTGTGTGTGCGAGAAGATCTCCTGCGTGTTCTTCTTCCTCGCGTGAGCGTGAGTGTGAAGGGTTCTCGGAGTCCTGTGCGCGTTCCTCTCTCGCAGAAACACTCTGCGACCATCTCTTGCGCCGAGAGCACCCTTCCGCGCAAGCTTCCTGCTGTCGATCTCCAAGAACTACTCCAATGGCACCAAAGTAAGTTTTTGCTTTGGTTTTTCATTCAAATCAGTCTATAATGCTTGTTTGTGAAGCTAACCATGTTTTGGCTCTTGTTCTTGCTGTATTGTTGTGACCTTTCTGTTATTGCCGTGACCCCCTTTCTCACCATATGATCAAATTTCCTTTTGATTTAATGTCTAACTTTTTGATTGGGTGTTACCTTATATGATCAATTCCTTGCCGTGTGATCACTTCCTTGATTAAATCATGTGTATGACCAATTCAACCCCTTTAGAAAGTCTTCTAAGGGCAAGGAGATTGGGGACGGCAGCTCAAGGGGGAAAACCCCTGCTGCATCTGGGCCTTCCAAACGGCCACACCCTCTTCTAGCTCCCGGTTTCCGAATGCGGCCTGTGAACAGGCCTTCCAAGCACGGACCTTCAAACTATTACCCTGCCGTTCAATAGATGTCCCCTTCTTAACTGAATATTGTCCATCAGTCATGGAGATTGTCCTACACTACAATCTTGGTTTTCTTCTCTCTCTCGAAAGGACCATCAATTACGACCTAGTCTCAGAATTCTACAACAATCTCCAACAAAGTCCTCAAGGGAGTTTCGAGTTCACTACTCGGGTCGGGAAGATGAACCTCGATTTTTCATATGAAATTTTAGCCGGGTTTCTGGGTGGTCGACGATCACCAAACATGTATTCACTCTATCCCGAGCTTCCTAATCCCCTGCTAGCACCCTTTGCAGATGTTACCCCTGATTCCATTCATCAGTATTTCTTTGGTTATCCGCGTCCAGACGGTCTTGATGAGCTTGGCCCTGACTTTCCTACTTTTGCTGCACTGCGTCTTTCTCCCACTAGCTACATATTATTCAAGATCATCACGAATTGTATCCTTCCAATCACCTCCAAACCTTTAGCTGAGATCCGACCCTATCACTGTTTGATGCTCTACGGCATGCACAGCCGTTTGGATTTCGATATCATGGAGAGCATCTTCCAGTCCATCTTATCTTATCGAGAGTCCAGCCGACGCACCGTCTACATGCCTTTTGGTCACGTCATCACCGACTGGCTCATGTCAGTAGGTGTTGATGTTACCAAGGGCCGGACGATACCTATGGTACGACAGGATTGCAGACTTGGCCGACGAGCTTTCGCCAAGTCTGGCATCATTGTTCGGGGGCCCGATCGGATGTTGATTTGGAAAGATGGTAGGGTTCTTGGGGAGTTACCACGGGGAGGTCCACAGGGTCAGGCGCCAGCCGCTGCTGCTGATGATGATGACTATGACGAGCCGGATCCGGATCTCCGATGGCAGATTTCAGAGCTCGACAGGACTCTGCAGGAGGACTTACATTTGAGGGAGACCTGGCGCGAGGAGGTTCGGTCGGACTTCCGTCTCTTTGATCGTCGACTGACCACGGTTGAGTCCGTAGTCACGGAGTCTTGCACCCTTCAGCGCACGTGGTATGAGGAGTGGCGTCGACACACCTTTCCAGAAGGGACATCGTCTTTCAGTGCTGCACCACGATCAGGGGTTGCTGATGATGCCGTTATGGATGACCCGATGCAGCATGACCCTCCGGCTGATGTTTGATTGTCTTCTAGCTGATCTCTGTTATTTGACTATGTGCTCTGTTTGACTGTTGGGCTATGTATGCCCCTTGACTCATTTTGTGTGGCCTAGTGCCACATGTCTCTGGATTTCGATGTCTGTGACTTGCATCGTACTCTTTCTTAGTTTGTTTTATGACCTGATCTTTATGACTTGATGCATGTTTTATTCCTTGATGATATGCCTCTTATTGATGCCATGCTATATTATCTGCGTTTTTGATTTATAGCTATGTTCATGCTTATGATGCCATGCTCATATGATACATATGCCTGTTTTGCCATGCCTATATCTTTTTGCCATATGTGATCATATGCTTATCAATTTTCATTAAAATCATTGTTGTTTTGGGATACCCCTAGGGTTGAGGGGGAGTAAGGTTGAACTTAACAACCCGTCTAGACCCTTTTCGTGTTCGACAAAGGGGGAGAGTATGGTTGGTTAAGTTTAGGATGATCATGTTGTAGGGGGAGGATTTGGATTCCCCTATGATTCTAAAGTTGACAAATATTGATTGAGATCCCTAAACTTAAAATTGGATTGTCAAACAATAAAAAGGGGGAGATTGTTGATGCAGTCTTGCCCTGATTGTTGTTTTGGTGTTGACATCGATTTTAGTTTAGGTGGATGATCATTGATTATGATTAAGTCCTGATCGGGGATCAGGCATGACATGGATTATGGTTAAGTCCTGATCGGGGATCAGGCATGGTATGGAAAATCCTAGTCTGGAGGGCTAGGTGTTGGAAAATCCTAACCTGGAGGGTTAGGTGTGAAAAATCCTAGCTTGGAGGGCTAGGTGTTGGAAAAGTCCTAATTCGGAAGGGTTGGGTGAAAAGTCTTAGCTTGGAGGGCTAGGTGAAAAGTCCTAACTTGGAGGGTTAGGTGCAAATTTCCATCCTGGAGAATTAGGTGAAAAAGTCCAGGCTTGGAGGGTCAGGTGCCTAGCTTGGAGGGCTAGGTTGGATGATGTTCTAACTCAGAAGGGTTGGGTGAAAAGTCCTAGCTTGGAGGGCTAGGTGAAAAGTCCTAGCTTGGAGGGCTAGGTGAAAAGTCCTAACTTGGAGGGTTAGGTGCAAATTCCCAACTTGGAGAGTTAGATGGAAAAATCCTTAGCTTGGAGTGCTAAGGTGGATGAATTCCTAGCTTGGAGGGCTAGGGTTGAGTCTCTGGATCGGTCTGGTGACCGATCAGGGACATTGGCACGCTGCTCCTTAGTGGATCGGTCTGGTGACCGATCCAGCTATGTCTGATCGGACTGGTGACCGATCAGGGAGCGCACAGTGAGATTGGGAATCTACTGTGTGGCTCCTGATCGGACCGGTGACCGATCAGGGAGCAGGCTGCTTCCTTGCTGCCTTGCTCCTGATCGGTCTGGTGACCGATTAGGGAGCAGACGGTGAGTGAGTTCCCTTGCTGATCAAAGTCCTGGATCGGTCCGGTGACCGATCAGGGATCTTGATCTGAATAAAAAATCACTGTTCATCTGCCCTGATCGATCTGGGTGACCGATCAGGCTTCACTCTGATCGGTCTGGTGACCGATCAGGAGTGTATAGCTGCGAGAACTAGGAATCCCAGCGAAGCAGTGGATCGGTCTGGTGACCGACCCACACACGCCCTGGATCGGTCTGGTGACCGATCAGGGATCTTGGATCTGATTAAAAAAATCACTGTTCATCTGCCCTGATCAGTCTGGGTGACTGATCAGGCTTCACTCTGATCGTTCTGGTGACCGATCAGGCTTCACTTTAATCAGTCTGGTGACCGATCAGGCGTGTATAGCTGCGAGAGCTGGGAATCCCAGCGAAGCAGTGGATCGGTTTGGTGACCGACCCACACACCCTGAATCGGTCCGATGACCGATCACTTTAACTCAAATTGCACTGTCAGACGTGGTCAGAGCGTCTGATCGTATCCGATTCGCTGATGTTTGCTTCTGATATTTGATTTATTGTATGATTTGCTGCTCTAACACTCTGATTAAGCTGCAGGTGACAGGGGAGGATTCAAACACTCAAGGAGAGGTCAACGAAGGTTTTCCTTGGAGCAGGTTTGTCCGATTCTCCATTTCAGGTTGCAACGGCCGAGTTGCAGACTGGAGCCGAGACTGGGGCTTGGCTAAGGGGATCTCAGGAAGACCAGAGAGGGCTCAGTGGTAGCTGGCGTTGGCAGCAAGGTAGCTGGAGGCTACGGAGGATACTGTCACCTGATGCTGAGTGGAGAAACAAAAGGGGCGGAAATTGGCTTCGTGGAAGCAGAGTTCTGGAACTTGTGTTCTTGCCGCGCCTAGTGTTCTCCACAATCCGCTTGCTGCGTTCTTGAAGCTGTCATCACTTTGAGCAAGCGATCGAGAAGCAACCAATCTTTACTTGAGCGTTTGAAGGAGAGAACAAGTAGCTTGGAGTTCGACAGTGGGAAGACACGAAGAAGGGTTCTAGCGTGAGATCGCCACTGGGTGGAGCTCAGGGAAGTTAGCTGTGTTCTTGTCCTTGCTAAGTGTTTGAGTAAGATCTTTCTCGTAGTTTCTTTGTGCTTAAACTTTATCCTGATTGAAACGCTGTGGAGAGGTTTCTCCACCGAGAAGGAGGTTGCGTTATATCCGGTGAAACCGAGGCTTGATCTGCCGACGATCAAGGGATCGCCCACCTTAAGGGCACGCCAAGGAGTAGGGGCAAGTTATCCCCGAACCTTGTAAACCCTCTTGTTAGCGTTCTTGGTAGTTGTCTTTGTTTGATCTCATTTCTGTTTTAGCTTACTGCACTTTCAGTTTCTTTTGTTTCTTCCGCTGCTCTGCTACTGATAAGTCAAGTGCAGGAAAATTGTTAATCGCAAGTGAAAAGTGATTGGCTATATTCACCCCCCTCTAGCCATCTCGTTTCCAACACGATCCACTAACCGTTTTAATCACGATTCTTTTCTATTCCTAAGCCCTAGCCGACCAAAACCCCTCAGTGCCGAACCCTCTTCCTCTTCACTTGCGCGTGCGATCTCTTCCTTCCTTGCTGTGCGATCTTCTCTGCGAGTGCGATCATCTCCCTCTACGCAAGAGCTCTTGTCCTTGCTGTTGGTGGTGTTAGCAACTACTAGCTTGCGACCCTCCCTTGCGCAAGGTTCAGAAAGGAGTTTACTCTCAACCTTCAAGAACTTCTTCCATGGCACCTAAGTAAGTTCTCTTTGGTTAGCTTTCTTTTCGACTCAGTTCATAGATTATGTATTTGAGCCTAACCATGTTTTGATGTTGTGCCGTGACCTCTTGCTTTGGCCGTGACCCATTGTTGTCATGTCTTACCTTTGTTTAAACGTCTTATCCTATGATTATCACTCTATGATCAAATCTTGGTTGATTTTTGGTTAAATTCTTATCTTGACTATGTCATGATTATGGTCACTGATTGGGTCTTACCTTGTCTTGATCAATTTGATCGAATCTTATTCTTGTGATTGGTGTCATGATGTGGTTTACCTATCTTGATCAAATCTGTTTATTCAATCTCTAGAAAATCATCAAAGGGTAAAGAAGCCGCAGAGGGTAGCTCAAAGGGGAAAGCCCCTTCATCATCTACCCCTCTTTCAAGACCTCCACCTCCTCCACATACTAGATTTCAAAATATTGCTTTGGCTCTAAACTTTCAATGGCACAATTTCAAACTCATGTCATGTCGAACTATATACCAAACTTTTATCTACGAACATTGTCCAACAGTTCGACAAAGTTTTGAATATTATAATCTTCAACCCATTCTGTATCTTGAGAGGCCAATCAACTTTGATTTGGTCTCTAAATTCTATAACAACATGGTCAGTGGGGAGGGTACGGGGTGGAAAACCCGCGTTGCCAGTGTCGACCTTGATTTTAATCTATCTATTTTCACTGATTTCCTTGGCTGCCGTCGGTCAGAGAATCATTTTTCTCTCTACCCTTATCCTCCTGATCCTCTTCCGGTTCCCTTTGATGGAGTCACTCCTGATTCCATCTACGAGTACTTTCTAGGCCATCCCAGGCCAAAGGGTTCCGGTGAGTGCACCCGTGATTTTCCCACATTTCATGCTCTTCGCCTTTCCCGCGTTGACTATGTCCTATTTAAGATCATCACCAATTGTCTCCTTCCAACTACTTCGAAACACCTAGATGAGATTCACCCGTTCCACTGTCTGATGCTCTACGGGATGCATCAGCAGTTAGACTTTGACCCGGTGGCTTCGGTCTATTTCTCCATCATCGTCTACAGTATGCAGTCCGCCCAGACAGTCTACATGCCATTTGGACATATCATCACTGTTTGGCTGGAGTCAGTTGGCATTGATGTTTCACAGGGCTGCATTATACCCATGGTTCGACAGGATTGTCGAATTGATCGTCGCATGATGGCCCAATCTGGCATTGTTGTAGGATCACGGGGGTTGCGGTGGAAGGTTCGACGACATGAGGGGGAGTTACCGAGAGCAGTCCCTGACCAGGAGCCGCCGGCTGATGCTGAGGATTATGATGAGTGGGCTCCTGATTTACGCTGGCAGGTTACGGAGTTAGAGCAGTTGATGCAGCGCGAGCTACACATTTCCGAGCACTGGCACCAGGAGGTTAGCTCGGAGTTTCAGTCTTTCGATCGCCGGCTCGACGCTCTCGCATCCAACGTCTCTGAGATCAACTCACTACAGGACACATGGTATGAGGAGTGGTATCATCATACGTTTCCTGATGGTGTGTCCCCGAGCAGCCCTCCGCAAGTGTTATATATATTGCTGATTCTTCAGACGATGAGCATTGATGGCATTGACTGTTTTGATGGATGTTATATTTGGTTGTGCTCAGTTCCTTGTAAGGTGTATTGACTTTGTTGCTACTTGATGCACTGATATTTTACTTGCCTCATTCTGTTTAGGGTGTTGGCTTATATGTGTTCACTTAATTACTATCTGTCTATATGCCTCGTTCTATATTAATATGCATGCTTATGATGTTGCTTATGCTGTCTTGCCCATATGATACATATGCTAGATTTGTCATGCCCTACTCTTGTCATATGTGTTCATATGTTTTTCAAAATTCAAATCAAATCTTTATTGTTTTGGGATACCACTAGGATTGAGGGGGAGTATAGTTAAACTTAACAGTCCCTCTAGACCCTTTTCGGTGTTCGACAAAGGGGGAGAGATAGTGTTGGTTGGTTAAGTTTAGGATGATTATATTGTAGGGGGAGGATCTTCATTCCCCTATGATTCTGAAAGTTGAGAAATTGATTGAGAATCCCTAAACTTAAAATCGGATTGTCAAACAACAAAAAGGGAGAGATTGTTGATGCAGTCTGACCCTGTTGTTATTTTGGTGTTGACATCGATTTTAGTTTAGATTAATGATTATGATTAAGTCCTGATCGGGAATTAGGCATGGTATGGAAAATCCTAGCTTGGAGGGCTAGGTGTTGGAATATCATAATCTGGAGGGTTTGGTGTGGAAAATCCGAGCTTGGAGGGCTAGGTGTTGAAAAATCCTAATTCGGAAGGGTTGGGTGAAAAGTCCTAGCTTGGAGGGCTAGGTGAAAAGTTCTAACTTGGAGGGTTAGGTGAAAAGTCCCAACTTGGAGAGTTGGGTGAAAAAGTCCTGGCTTAGAGGGTTAGGTCCTAGCTTGGAGGGCTAGGCATGGAAAGTTCTAACTCGGAAGGTTGGGTGAAAAGTCCTAGCTTGGAGGGCTAGGTGAAAAGTCCTAACTTGGAGGGTTAGGTGAAAAGTCCCAACTGGAGAGTTAGTGGAAAAACCCTGGCTTGGAGGGTCAGGTCCTAGCTTGGAGGGCTAGGTTAGATGAAACCCTAGCTTGGAGGGTTAGGTTGGAGCCCCTGGATCGGTCTGGTGACCGATCAGGGAGTTGGCATGGTGCTCCTTCGTGGATCGGTCTGGTGCCCGATCCATCGATGACTGATCGGTCTAGTGACCGATCAGGGAGTATGCGTTTCACCCACTGCTTGGCTGCTGATCGGTCTAGTGGCCGATCAGGGAACAAACAGTGAGGTTGAGTTCCCTTGCTAATCTGCTCCTGATCGGTCTGGTGACCGATCAGGGTCACTGTGCAGATCGTTCTGGAGAACGATCCAGCGTCGCAGGTTCCTCTCTATGATCGATCAGGATGGAGCCTGATTTGTCTGGTCATGACCTTATCGGTCTGGTGACCGATCAGGAGGCTCCCTGATCGGTCCGGTGACCGATCAGGAGGTTTGGACTGCGAAGCTCACAAATCGCCCGATAAAGGGGTCGATCGGTCGGGTGATCGATCCACAACCTGGGATCGGTCTGGTGATCGATCCAGGAGAGTCCCAAAGAAGTCGCGATTTCTAATTGAGCGTTGAGGACCGATCAGGATGGAGCCTGATCGGTCTGGACCCAGCCTGATCAGTCTGGTGACCAATCAGGAGGCTCTCTGATCGGTCTGGTGACCGATCACTTTAATTCAAAATGCACTGTCAGACGCTCTGATCGCGTCTGAACGTATCCGATTCTCTGCGCTTAACATCTGATACATGATTTTCTGCTTGATATGCTGTGCTAACACTCTGATTAAGCTGCAGGTGACAGGGAAGATTTAAACACTCAAGGAGAGTCAATGGAGACCTTTCCTTGGAGCAAGTTTGTCTTTTTTCCATGTCAGGTTGCAATGGACACTGGTGCTGGCTGGAGCTGCTGTCTGGGCCTGGTCTGAGGGAGGCTCAGGGAGTCCAGAGGAGCTCAGAGGTAGCTGGTGGTTGCAGGTGAGCAGCTGGAGGCTGCAGGGAGATGGTGTCACCTGATACTCAGTGGAGGAACAAAAGGAGTAGAGAGGAGTTGGCTGAGGAGAGTTCTGCTGCTTGAGTTCTGGCTGCGCCTTTATGTTCTCCACAACTTGCTTGCGTGTTCTGAAGTTCCATCACTTTGAGCAAGCTACTGCAATCTTGAAGCAACCATTCCTTGCTTGAGCACTTGGAGGAAGGAACAAGAAGCTTCGAGTCCAACAGCAAGAAGACACGGGGAAAGGGTTCTTGTGTGAGATCGTCGCTGGGTGGAGCTCAGGAGAAAGCTTGCTGTGTTCTTGTCTTCGCTAGTGCTAAGTAAGATCTTTCTTGTGTTTCATTGTGCTTAAACCTATATATGTGATTGAAACATTGTGGAGAGGTTTCTCCACCGAGAAGGAGGTTGTTTTCTATCCGGTGTTCACCGGGGCTTGATCTGCCGACGATCAAGGGATCACCCACCTTACGGGCACGCCAAGGAGTAGGGGCAAGTTATCCCCGAACCTTGTAAACCCTCCTTGTTAGCGATCTTGCTAGTTGTGTTAGTTTGCTTTCGTTTCCTGTTTTCTACATACTCTGTGTTTGCTACTTCTGCTGTGCTACTAACAAATCTAAGTGCAGAACTTTGAAAAGCTTAAAGTCCAAGTGTTTGGCTATATTCACCCCCCTCTCTAGTCATCCGGTTCCAACAAAGATCACTAGCAAAGAAGTGATTATGGTGGATGAAATCCTAGTGAGTGAAGCTAGGTTGAAAGAAATCCTAGTGAGTGAAGCTAGGTGGACTAAATCCTAGTTAGTGAAGCTGGGTCCTAGTGAGTGAAGTTAGGTGGACTAAGTCCTGGTGAGTGAAGCTGGGCATGAAGTCTTGGTCCGGGGGACTAAGCACTAAGTCATTGTCGCGGATCGGGCAACGGAGCCTTAGCTGAGCGAGGATTGCAGACAGAAGTAGAGACTGGTCGAGGTCGGATATCTCGAGATCTGAGTTCATGGAGGTCGAGCAAAAGTCCAACCGGATGTCCCGATTGGCAAAAGCTATAGTTGAGCGGGAATCGTGGACAGAATTAGAGACGGGCCGAGGTTGGACGTCTCGAGATTCGGGTTCTTGGAGGCCGAGCGAAAGTCCAACCGGAGGTCCCGGTTGGCAAAGGTAACTACTCTAGTGTGGAGTAGGTGAGGACGCGTTCCCCAGGAAAGGGAACATTAGGCGTCGGTTTGACCAAGGATTTCGGTTGAAATCCAAAGTCAGAACCAATCAATTAAGCCTAAGATTATTTGTATGTTTGTCTTGTGTTTGTTGTCTTGCAGGTCCCTAAAGTTGGAGGCAAGATAGGAGAGCAAACGCAAGAAATAATGACTTGGGAAGAGGCCTTCCTGGGAGCCTGATTGGTATCAGGCACCCAAGAGACATTTCCCAAGCGCCTGGGAGCTTCGCTTGGGAAGGCCAGGTTTATCCAATCTACAATTTCGGTGCTGCGATGATGTTTTGACCGCGATGTGGCAGGCACCCAAGAGCCCTCAGGCGCCCGAGAACGCAGTATATAAAGGGGTTCGACCCCTCACTTCAAGACATCACTTTTAACATCCGCTAAAGCATTCTGTGTGAAGCAAACACGCTCAAGTCGATGCTCTGCAACCAAGGAGGCTCTAGGAGAAAGTGCACTACACTTCAGACTTTCAGATTGGTCGAATCTTCATTTTTCATTGGTTTGCTTTTATTTTACAAAGGTGTACTTATTTTTATTATCATTTTTTGGTTTGTAATTCAAACTGTAAGACGGGTATTCTTCGCCTCCGGAAATTTCGGAAAGGAGACTATTTGTGGACTCATGCCGAGTATATAGGCCTTGGACACACTAACCCTGGGAGGTCGGGATCTAAGTAAATAAATTTCGCGTTTACTATTGTTTTTGTCTTTCTTTATTATTTCCGCTGCGTACTATCTCTGATAAAAAGACGAACGAACGACGAAATTCTGGCAAAAAGTTGTGTCAATATTCACCCCCTCTATCGACCAACACCGATCCTACAAGTGGTATCAAAGCAGGAAGCTCTTCACCGGACTAACAGCTGAAGGTGCAACAATGCCAGGAATTGAGGGGGAGCAAGGGTGAATACAGGTATAATTTTTATTATGTCGATTTTCAAATTCCATATTATTTGTTTTAAGTGCAGGGAGAGAGTACACAATAAAAATCAGTGTCCTACTCGTATGATTTGATCTTCACCACCGGCGGTAACGAAGAAATCGGCGCTAGGTGTCCGGAGGGACAAGAGTCACATCTGGTGTTTCAAGTGCTAGCGGCATGGACATTATAAGAACCAATGTCCAAACGGGAAAATGGCTTGATCCTCAATACCAAGAAATGCGACTACGTTAAAAGAGGTACAGAAAATTAATTTTCGCAAAGCCGTTTTTCAAAGTCCTGCAAAATTAGATAATTCATCTGTTGAGTTAGATAATTCTTATAATCTTCCTGCTAAATTAAATTCTATACATAATAAGTTAAATGTATTCCATGACAACATAGTTAGTAATGGATCCAACATTGATAATAGTAAAATACCAAATATTAATTCTTTAATCCTTAATATTAATGCTAGAATTTTTGAAATTAATATTAATACTTTAATTTCTAATATTTCTGATGATGCTAAGGACAATGATAAAATCTTAACTTCTATTAATATTGATGATAATCTTAATATTTCTGAATATAATATTGAAGATAACACTCTAGATAATGTTCAAGATAATACTCTAGATAATGTTGAAGATAATACTCTAGATAATCTTGATAATAACACTCTAGATAATGTTGAAGATGATACTCAAGATAATGTTGAAGATAATACTCAAGATAATGTTGAAAATAATATTGAAAATAATGTTGATAATAATACTCAGGATAATATTGATAATAATGCTCAACCCATTTCCGAAGATAATATTGACAATTATAGTCTACCCTTAATTGACAATTCTATTGCTTTTGAATATAATGATACAACATTAATTAATAATCTTGAAAATTATTCTACCTATTGTGAAGATAATGATACAATTTTAAATTCTGAATTTATCCCTGAAGATGAAGATGAAAATGAATTTATTAAAATTAAAGCTATGTTTAATAGGGCTTACATGAAATCAAATAAAGTATTAAACAAAATTGAAAACTTAAATTCATAAGTAATACTAGATGAATCAGAAATTGATGAATTAATGGAAATGATGCAACTAGACACAAAATTCTTAACAACTTTAATTAATTCTTGTTAATTTAAACTTTAATTAATTCTTAATAATTTAAACCTTAATTAATTCTTAATTTAAACCTTAATTAATTCTTAATAATTTAAAATTTAATTAATTCTTAATTTGAATCTTAATTAATTCTTAATAACTTAAATCTTAATTAATTCTTAATAACTTAAATCATAATTAATTCTTAATAACTTAAAAACTTAATTAATGGTTAATAACTTAAACTTTAACTAACTCCTTACAACTTAAATCCTTAATTAATTCTTAACAACTTAAAATCTTAATTAATTTTTAAATTTTAATTAATAAACAATTCAATCCTTAATTCAACAAAATTCACGAACTAAATTTCAATTAATTACCTTCAATTATGAAACTAAATAAATTCTACCAACTGAGACCTCCAACTAAATAACAATAAATATGTCAAAGTGGGTTAACATATTCGCGGGTTCACATGATCTATATCAAATCGAGAATTTGATACTTCATTAGAATCTTAATTAAATTATTTTGACCTGATTAAATCATGCATAAATGTCATGCTCATGCATTTGCTTATCTTTTCTTATATATTTTCCATGTCTTTCATGTTTACTTTTCTGTATAATTTAGAATGGATAGATAGGAAAAAGATTGGTTGATAGTTGCCTAACCTAGTACCTGGGTGAGGCGAGATGATAGTACGTTAGGGAAGTTTGGTCTCGGAAGTCAGGAAGGGTAAGGAGTACTCGACTTGGTCGACCTAGCTAAGTGGAACTAGCCGAAGCTACCTCGCCACATCCTAGACTAGTTAGACCAAAGTTTTTCAAAGAGTAAATTAAAAGTATTCTTTCTTTAAAAGGTTTTGTCTATGGAAAGGGTTGATGATCCAATAAGGCTACGGCCAAAGAAGGCATCTATGCCTCGCCAAGACCTAAAAGCTGATTATTGAAAATTACTTTTAAGTTACTAATTCATTAAACTCGAATCTAACTCAAGGTCAAGCAATCTATAAAATTAAAATTGAAAAACATTATTCAAGCATCTCACAAACACCCATAAAGCAACCATGTTTGTTTGTATTGCGACACATAGAATGGGTGAGGATGGAAAATTTTCCAGGACACTAAGGAAAATTGTTCTTGCAGTTAACATGATTTTCTAGAATTGTGTCAGACTGAAAAAGAAACCAAATCAAAAACGTTATTATTTTTTCAAAACTAAATACATTGAAAATATTCATTTTTGGAAATCCCTACGACACATAGAAATGTTCTTGTGGTCAACAATGTGGGATCAGATTGAATCGATAGAGAGGGGGGGGTGAATATCGATCATTAAAAATTTCGAACAAAGAGAGTAATTGCGCATCGAAAATAGCAAAACAATAGCTAACACGGTTTGTTTTTACTTGGTTCGAAGTCGCGGTCAGCTCATACTCCAAGGCTCACGGGCCTTGACCGTTTATGATGGGCAATTCTATATTTTCGTAAAAGATTACAAGTTGGAGTACAAATATAGAATTTGAAACGAAATTACAACACTTAAAAAATAAACTTTTACCGACGATCGGAGAAGTTGGAATTTCGGAGTAGCGGGTTGTCGTCGGTGCTTGAATCACGAGTACGGAGCTTGTCGGAGCGTAGCACTTGAATAAGTGCATAGAAAGTAAGTTATTCTGAAGCCTTGGGGGTGAACCCCTATTTATATTGTTAACAGGGGCGCCTGTGTTGAAGGGGGCGCCTGACACGTGGCCTCCTCTGCACGAACCTCAATCTGCAGACTTGGCCAGCGCTTATCCCCTTCACTAGGCCGCCTGAGTTAACTAGGGCGCCTGTGTTAACTATCACGCCCCGAGACCATTGGAGCCGCTGATCCAATATAAAATTGGACAGCATCTCCCCTGTTCGGTGGACTATTTACACATACATACAACACACGCAGTTTATAATTAGGCCTCAGGCCTCAAAACATATATCTAATATATGGAAAATGATAACAACGCAATATGAAACACCGAAAAACTCACCTGAGATGCCCCTAGGGCAGACGTGAAGCAAAACAACCAACACATAGTCCAACAGAGGACTCAAAATACAATACCGCAAGAATAAATCCAATACAAGCCCACGGTAACAAAACGAATACAAAACATAGACTATGCTATCAATGAAAACAAAACCAGCGGAAGCACCCATCCAAATGGAGTCGTGGGGACCCGGGACCGGCATCTGGGCTTCTCCGGCCAGCTATCAACCTGAAAACAAAAATATTACGATAGGTGGTGAGTCCAAGTGGACTCCGCGGGTATATAGAAAGATATGCATGGCTGAACAACATAGCTGAATAGCTATAAAGAAACAATAGGATAGAGTCTCAACAGGAATAGCAGAATATGCATAACTGAAAGTAACAACTGACTGTACATACCAGAAATCAATCTATACTGACCATAAAAGGACTCGTACCACACGAGTAAGTGTAGGGTCATCAAACCACACATAAGCATATCCTGTACATGCATGTCAAACAAGTGCAGCAAATAAATGCAGCAATCACAATCAAAATGCACAATGCATCATATGCACATGATGCAATGTCATGGTCACCCCTGACGCCAATCAAGCCACCGAGACAGGCGATACTGTGTCGGCCGAGTGGGTAGAGCTATGACACTGTACACACCCTGCTATCACTGCTCCTGAGTGACCGAGTGGACAGGATGCTAGCGGAGGACCACCCTCCTACCCCATGTATATATGAGGGAGCGTCGCTCTCATCTCCTCTGGTCTATGGGAAGAGAAGGGATCTCTGCTTGCTACCACGCTCCGAAATCACTACCCCTGAGCGGTCGATCAAAGCAGAACAGAGCAAATGCACACACCCAATGGTATCCACTAACCCATGAGTGGCCGTGTGTGCATATCATGTACCGGAAGATGATAGGCTCAACCACAAGGGAGTCACTGATCGCCGACATGCAATAGTGTAGGTATGGTGCATGACTCTCACACATGCAACCCCTACCAAGTCATCATACATAACACAACCTATCATACACATGCCGATCACAGGTATAATAACCTAACCATCATGCGCCTAGGTGCACATGCAAGTAATAACAGCAATCAAATCAATGTAGATATCAAATGACATGCCACAACAACCCAATCAGTCCATATCTAGACACACTTGCAAGTATGACTAGACTCAACCAATGCAACTATACAATGGTATGCTAATCCCTATCCACATACTCATGCTCATACCAATGCTATACAGAATCAGATAACAATAAACGAGACTGTATAGAAAGAAATTTAAATCATATCCAAGGTCAAACATAAGTATCAAGCAGGATAACGAAACGGTAGCAGATAAAGGTCAATATTAGCCTACTGCATTAATAACAAATAGCCATGCATAAAGATAACGTGGATCTAAAGAAGACAAGCAAGAAGTACCCGCCTCAAAGTGAAGATGCACGTATCTCAACAGAAAAGAACCTCCCGTCCAAGATGTCCAACGCAAGTTGATTAGTGTCCTGTATCAAAGGACCTATTAGATAGCTATTTATGTAGAACCAACCACTAATCAAATATTAACCCATTCAGGTAGCTATCCTAATCATCTTAATCATTTAACTTAACTCTTTCATCTAATCCCCATGAATCCATTGTCAATATCACGATAACACCAACTCTTTCAATTACTGTTCTACACCCAACCTATAGGGTTTCCCATGGCAAGAGCATTACAAGGTCATGTGAACACAAGCCAATACCTATTCCCACACAATTTCATTCATGATCAGAACAACAAATACCAATTACATTTCTACTGATCAAAGCATCACAAGAACAAAACATCCGATTTCTGTTTTGAAAACCACAAACCAAATCATCATCTCCACCCATCTTCAACTTCAAAATCCAACAAGATCAAGCTCAATCCATTATCCCATTGAAATAGCTCAGATCCTACAACCATCCTAAAACAGAGCTAAACCAAACTCAAAGCTCGCGGCAACATTATAACCAATCCAAATAGAAATCAAACCCCAAACTAACCATCTTCGATTGCAAATCCAGAAATCCCACGGCCAAAACCCAAATGAACACATGCTACCGCCAAATTTCACACAACAAGCTCATAACAACTCCCATGTAGAACGATCTCAACATATCATCTCACGACAGAACCCATAGGAGCTATTTAAAATAAAACCAAGCAGTAGCATACAAAAATGAAACAATCTACTTCTATTACCACTCAAGCATTCCATTTAGAACACAAAATCATCCAAGCACCACAACCATCGTGACTCCCCTGAAATGGTGCCGCCATCAATCCCTTTCTCCTATCTGACGATCAGAGGTCGCACAGGAAATCCACCCATCTCAGATCTGCCCTTCACAGCTCGATAACCACCAGGCCACCGGATATGTGCTGTGATAAGAACCATATCATGGAAACTCAATCAGATGTGCCCTTCTTTTCCCCTTTCCTCAATCGAATGAAAAAAACAACTCTATAGAATGGCACGAGATGGCCTCACCTTCTCACATCCAAGGCTAGGAGAGCTACACAGACTCTCCAGATGATCCATGAGCGATAACAGTGCCCGACCTTCTCCTTCGCAACATCGCTTGGCCGGAGCAGGGCGTTCGCGAGGGAAATCCCACCACTTGCAAATCCTGGTTTGGCCACATGTTTGGTATTGTGGATTGGAAGGAAGAGGTTGCCGTGGATCGAGAGCAGTGATCCGAGAGGAACTTCGGTCGGTTTCTCGTCGGGTGGATGAAGGAGGAGCGATCGGGGAATCGGCTGTGGCTAGGGCATCGCAGGAGAGCACAAGGGAAAAGGAGAAATCGGGGTGGCTTAAGTAATGGAGTTTTGCACTTTAGTCCAAAATTTTAGTCCTATCGCAAGACTGCCCCTAGGTTTTAAATTTATTTACACGTTAGCCCTTGTAGGAATTTGTTCTAACACAATCTAGTCCTTTCTAATGCTTATATTATACTATTTGAATCCCAAAATTTTCTCCAAGGGCTCGCAAACTCTAGGAACTTTCCCGAAATATTTTTCCTGAGTGAATAAAAGTATCGGATTTAACATTAACACAGGCGCCTCAATGACTTGGTCTTAGGCTTGCGTGACAGTTTGCTTCGAATGCTTGGAATCAACCTTCATTGGGGCGCCTGTCTCAACACATGCGCATAGCCCAGTGAGGCGCCTCACTCCATTGAGACGCCTAGCAGCAGAAATCTCCTTTCCTTTATTCCTACAACCAGGGTTAGTTCCAACACACAAGAAACATATAAATGATATAGAATAATGCTTGATTTACAGCCTGAGCTGTCTTGGTTCTGACTTTGGGCTTCCCAAATGGAACCCTAGGTCGAACCGACGCCTAATGTTCCCTCCTACGGGGAACACATCCTCACCTACTCCTCTCGGGAGAATTTACCTTTTTGCCAACCGGCTCCTCCAGTTGGACTTTTGCCCAGCTTCACTCACCAAGTCTTCGTGCCCAATCCGCAACCAGGTCTTAGTGCCCAGCTTTACTCACCAGGTCTTCGGTGCCCAGTCCTTGACCAGGTCTTAGTGCCCAACTTCACTCACCAGGTCTTAGTGCCCAACCTTACGTTAGGACTTAGTTGCCTAGCCCGCGGCCAGGACTTAGTGCCCAATTCATAGAACCAGGACTTAGTACCTAATGTACCTAGGACTTTCCCTGCACACTTAATCAGCATTGTTAGAACACACTAACACCTTAACTTCTGAACCCTTTGCCATTATCAAAACATAGGTTCGACTTTGGTGCTTCCGACACTAACAATCTCCCCCTTTTTGATTTATGGCAACATGGTTCAAAAAGTTAAGTTAAAATAACATTCTATAGCAATCTAACAACAATAAGTATCTTAAAACAAATTCATTTATCTCCCCTTGAAATTTTCAATTATATACGGGTTTTTGTAAATCTTCTAAGTGGTTTTAAGTTTGACAAAGTGTTTGTCAAAATCGAGCATTTGCAAAAAAATTTTCAACACTTAGACAATTTTTTGAAAAAGTTTTACAATTCTAATTTTTGTTAGAGAACTTAGACAAGACAAATTTTGAAAACAGATTTCCCTTAAAAAGTTTCAATTTTGTGAATTTGGGAAAATATTTGATTATTACCAAAAACTTTTTAGAAAAATTTGCTTGAAAAACACTAACTTAGACAAGAAAAATTTTGAAAACAGATTTCCCTTTAAAAGTTTCAATTTTGAGAACTTGGGAAAACATTTGATTATTACCAAAAACTTTTTCTATACTTAGAAAAATATGCTTGAAAAACACTTTGTGCATTTAAAATATTTTTATAACAAATATTTAACAAATTTTAAACAAAATTTGTTCACTATGAAGAATTTTACTTAGCACCATTTTCCAAAATGTTTCAAAAGAAATTTAACTCAAACAACTTTTGTTTACTAAGAAAAATTTTCTTAGGATTATTTTAAAACAACTGCACTTAGAATATTTAAAGTCCTTTGGAAGTTTTTTGAAAGCACTTAAAAAAACTTTGAAGTATGTAGAAATATTTTTAAGATACTTAGAGTATTTTGAAGATACCTAGAAAATTTTGAAGTACTTGGACATTTTACATTACTTTTAGAAAAAAGAGATGAAAAATTTAAATAGAAAAAAATTTTCCTTTGTTTTTCTCTCTCTCCCCCTTTACCATATATCAAAAGAAATTGATAACAATTATCACAAGTTAATTTAGAGAAAAAATTGAAAATCTGTTTCGAACCAACTCTAATTAATTCGAGCAGGAAAAGGGACCAAACCAAATTAAACCAATCTAGTTCGGGTCCTGTCTAACCCAGTTAGCTACTTACTAACTGTTATGAAACAATAGCTTTCACTAGGGTTAGTCCAGTTAAGTGATCTGATCAAGTTAGATTTTCTAAGCTTGACACGTAACCTGATTGCTGTTCAACTTGTATTTATTGTCCCAATTACTGTAGTTGTGCTGACTTAAAGCATCTTGAACCAAGGCATAGACTTAAGTATCTCAACCCAATCTAGATTATCAATCAAAGTACCCTAAGGTGCTTGTGAGATGCTGGCTTCTAGATCTATAGGTGCATGCAGTTCTAGAGTTAAGGCCTAAGCTAAGTCCATTTGCGCAAAACCCCTAGTTTTTAAATTTCAAAAAACTTGATAAAAGAAATGATTTTTCAAATTGCTAATTTTCTAAACAAATTTAAAAAAATAGGAAAACAAATTTTTGAAAAATATAGAACAGTCCTATTCTATTGAGCACAACCCTAACTGCCTTCTTAGTGAGCTAAACTCAGATTCAGGTAAGGGTTTGGTAAAAATGTCTGCTAAGTTGGATTTTGAGTCCACATACTTAAGTACTATCTCGCCCTTGGCTACATGATCTCTTACAAAATGATGCTTAACTTCTATATGTTTTGTTCGGGAATGTTGAATTGGGTTCTTAGTCAAATTGATTGAACTAATGTTATCAATAAAAGCTTGGGTTTGGGTGTAGTCAAGCTGGAAATCCTTAAGAGTGTGCATCATCCATAAAAGTTATGCCACACACTCTCCTAGGGCAACATATTTTGCTTCGGTTGTAGATAAGGCTACACAGTGTTGCTTTCTACTACACCAGCTGACAAGGCTATGTCCTTGGAAGGTGATTTTTGAGAGGGCGATTTGAAGGCGATTAGAAAAGTTGGGCTCGCGCGCCTCCTCTACAGCGGCGATGGCCGCCGGGGCCAGCATTCCGTCGGCGCCGGATCTATCGTCCTTTCCTCCCCTAGCGAAGGCAAATCTAAACCATCCAGAAGGGCCACAAATCACCCCGGATACTGCGACAGATCGAAAAATCTCATATGCAGCCATTCTGAGGCCGTCTTCGCCAAGATCTTCCAAGAAAGTTTTCGACGAGGTTGGAGAAGATTTTAAGGAGATGAAGATCTATAACGATAAACCAGGCATCTTCTATACCGATGAGGAGGTAATATCCATGGCAGATTCCTATCGCTATGCGTTGATTGGAAAATTTTCCGGAAAGAAACCTAGCTTCTCATTAATTTTGCAAGCTTTTAAAAATCTGGGTTTATCTAGCTACTATAACATCAGAACGCTGAGATCGGGACACATTTTCTTGCATCTCACATCGATTGAAGATATGGCAAGAGTTTGGGCTCGAGGTGTTTGGTTTATTGGAGGAATCCCAATGAGAATATTTAAATGGTCACCATACTTCTCATATGATGCTGAATCCTCAGTTGTTCCAGTTTGGATACAACTTCCCGACTTTCCCATACATATGTTCAACAAAAACTCCCTGTTCTCAACTGCTCGGATTGTGGGTAAGCCAATAAAGGTTGATGAAGCTACTGCGGATGGTTCAAGGCTGTATATGGCGAGAATTTGTGTAGAAATCGATCTGCTAAAACCAATGATAAATGAATTTTGGATTGGTATTGGAGAGGAGAAGAGATTGCAAAAGGTAATCTTCGAAAAGTTTCCAAAATACTGTGTTTCCTGTCTTCATTTAGGCCATTCTTCAGATGAATGTTATGTAAATGGTAATAACCCAAAACCTGATTGGAGAAACAAAGCAGCAGTAACTTTGGCATCTAAGGAAGAGCTGAACGACAGACAAAATCAAAAAACTAGAGATGATTCTGATATAAGAAATGGAGAGATTCTGAACTATCTGAGAAATGCAGAAAGATATAAAACAGATAAGCAAACTTGGATACAGAAACAAACTTCTTCTAGTCATCAAAATAAAGAACACAAAGATCAGTACAATGCAAATAATAAATTCCAAAATCCAGATATTTTGAAGGAAGATGAACATGGAAAGCAGATGGAAAAATAGGGGTTCGATTTGATTCCAAATGTGAATGACAGGAAGATTAACTCAATAAAGGATAAATTTCCATATGCGTTGATAGATGTTGATAAGGAGGAAGGGAATAACACCATAGTTGAGAATGTAACCAGTACAATAAATATGCAAGAAGAATAATCCCCAATGCAAAACAGAAAATCTGAAATGGTTGATCAAAGGGTAAAGCAGATGGAGTCAGATAGGTTAAAAAGAGGTAATAGCACTACTGAAATCGTAGACCTACAAGGAAAAGATGATGTGGTTCATATGGAGGGTTATTCGGAAGCATTTGGAGAAGTTGTTATAGCAGATTATGATGAACAAATTGTGCAGGAGCTGAATACAAGAATTTCAGATGGAATCCCTATACATGATAAGCAGGAATACTATGAGGAAGTAGAAAAAATAAATCTTTTATGGAGGAATCAATATCTGATGAAGAAGGAAGGAGTCATCTAAAAAGGTCATCTTCATTTCCTCTTGAGCTGAATAAAGTTGTTTCTTCAATTGCTTATAAAAAAGATCCTTCTATTTTACCTCAAAGGGTAACTAGAAGTAAAGCTCAGGCTTCTAAGATTCCAAAAAATTAGTTTATTGAAGTCAGGAATAATATGGAATATTAGGGGGATAGGGAATCCCTCTTCCCTTAGAAGACTGCTCTACTTAAAAAATCAATTTCATTTGAACTTTGTAGGTATTCTTGAACCTATGATATCTCTAGTTGGTCCACTAATGGTCAAAAAGCTGGGTTTTTCAGACATTTATTCTAACTGCTCTGGAAAAATTTGGTTTGCTCAAGATATAAACATAGAATGCTCTATTTTATTTGATCATGATCAATTTCTACATGTAAAACTGAAATCTGCTCTACTTCCTATTGATATGCTGGTTACTATAGTTTATGCAAAATGCTCTAAAGCTGGCAGATATGTTCTTTGGGAGCAGTTAGAGCGTATTAAACCATCAAATGATGAATTCTGGTTGGTAGGTGGAGATTTTAACATTATTGCAAGAGAAACAGAACAATCAAAAGGAGTTGTCACAAAAGGAGGTGCTATGGATGACTTTAACAATTTTATGATGATTACTGGGCTGGTTGATGCTGGATTTGTAGGGGACTGCTTTACCTGGACAAATAACAAGATTTGGAAGAGGTTGGACAGGGTTTTGATTTCTACATTTGAGCAGGAGCAGAGATTTTCAGTGAGAGTAGAACACTTGAACAGGGCAGCTTCTGATCACTGTCCATTGCTGATTTCTTTTCCAACATTTGATCAAGTAGTAGCTTCCTTCAGATTTCAGAAAATGTGGTTAAGGCACCATGGTTTCAAGCAAACTGTTATGCTAAATTGGAATCTACCATGCGACAGCTATGGACTATCTAAACTGCAGATCAAGTTAAAAAGATTGAAAAGCCATTTGAAGTGGTGGAATAAGGAGATATTCAGAAACATACATGATAATGTTCGGAAAGTGGATAAGCAATTCAGTGAAGCAGAAAATAATTTTGATAAGGACCCATCGGAAGAGAACAGAATAACTATGAACAAAGTTCAAGCTCTTCTTTTTAAAACTCTTCAGATGGAAGAGGATTTCTGGAGACAAAAAGCAGCAATAAATTGGATGTCTGAGGGTGATAGAAACACGAAATTTTTCCATAACATGGTGCAGAAAAGAAGACAAACTAATAGAATATTCAGGATATGGGATGAGGGTGAGTGCTTGGAAAAATCAGATTTAATAAGAGATTCAGCAGTTAGATATTATGAAAAACTGTTGACAGGTGATCCTTTTAAAGTCTCGGCTTTGGATTTTAGTTGCATACCAGAATTGATTTCCACGGAGGAAAATGAAATACTCACAGGTCTACCTTCTTTAGAAGAAATAAAACAAGCAGTGTGGGAAATGGATCAAAATAGCGTGGCTGGACCGGATGGCTTTTCAGTGGCTTTCTATAGTTCTTGTTGGGATTTAATTCATAAAGATGTTTATCAAGCTGTGGTTGATTTCTTCTCAGGGGGGATGATTCCTAAAGGCATGGCTGCTACAACTATTGTGCTAATTCCAAAAACTGAGAATGCTCAAACATGGCAAGATTTTCGGCCTATAAGTCTATGTAATGTTTCCTATAAAATAATCTCAAAAATATTGGCAAATAGGCTAAAAAAATTAGAGCTGTCAATTTGGGTTGGGCCCGTCGGGTTGGCCCGCCCCGCCAATAAATTTAAGCGGGTTGGGTTAGAATTTAAGCAACCCAAGCCCGCCGTGGGCCAACCCGCCTAAGCCCGCGGCCCGCACGGGTTGACCCGAGACGGGCTTGGGTTGGCCCGCGGGTTGAGAATAACATGTTAGTTAAGTTTTATGAAAATTTATTATCTTTCTTTGTTATTATTTTATAATAAAAAATAATATTTTTATCATAAAAGTACTCGTTTGTATCCATTTGTATTTAAAAAATATATTTCTTAATATATTTGATTGATGAAATCTAAATATATGAATTATTTTTTAATTTTTTTAATTTTTTAAAAATATTTTGATGGACCCGCGGGTTGGCCCGCCTAACCCACGACCCGCCTTGGATTGGGTTGGGTTGGGAATTTTCCAACTCGCCTAGATGACGGGTCGACCCGCTCCGCCCCGCCAAATGGTCGCCCCGCCATGGGCCGACCCGCCCCGCCACGGGTTGGCCCGTTTGACAGCTCTAAAAAAAATTGATGAACAAGATCATTTCCCCTTTTCAGAGTGGTTTTGTTGAAGGTAGATTAATCTCTGATAATATATTATTAGCGCAGGAAATGACACATAAGCTGAATTATCATGTTAGAGGGGGAAATATGATTATGAAACTTGATATGGCCTAAGCTTTTGACAGGGTCCAATGGAATTTTCTTTTCAGCATTTTGACAGCCTTTGGATTTTCAGAAAAATTTATTGCTTTCATTCGAAGATGTATCACTACAGTGTGGTTTTCTATCCGTATAAATGGGCAATTGGCAGGTTTTTTTCAATCAAAAAGAGGATTAAGACAGGGAGATCCCATTTCTCCATTTTTATTTATTATTGCCTCAGAATTTCTATCCAGGGGATTAGAGAATCTCTTTATTAATAATCCATCTTTGGGTTTTGTTTCAGGATGTTCTTTAAAAATCTCTCATCTTGCATACGCTGACGACGTCATGATATTCCTAAATGGTTCAATCAACTGTGTTAAAAAAGTCAAAGCCTTTCTGGATGACTATGAGAAAAATTCAGGACAAGCGGTTAATGCTAGAAAGAGTTTGATCTATCTATCAAGGAGAATTTCAGATTCTCGAAAAAAATCAATTTTAATGGCTACTGGTTTTCTGGAGGGTGTATGGCCTCTGAAATATTTGGGCATCCCTCTATTCACTGGGCACAGAAAATCTGCTTATTTTCAACCTATGTTGGAGAAGATAAGGAAAAGAGTTTTGGGTTGGAACTTATCAAATTTGTCATATGGTGGACGTCTTTGTTTAATTCAGAGTGTGCTTATCTCAATGCCTCTTTTTTTATTGCAACTTCTCCTCCCTCCATTATCTGTTCTCCATAATTTAGAAATGATCTTTGCAAAGTTCCTCTGGGGCTCGACAGACAATAACAGGAAAATACATTGGGTGTCTTGGGAAGATATTAGTAAACAAAAATTGGAAGGTGGTTTGGGAATTAGGAAACTTACAGATTTCAGTTTGGCAATGGCTATTAAACTTTGGTTCCGTTTTAGAGAACAAAATACACTTTGGGCTGAATTTCTATCCAAGCAATATTGTAGATCAGTTCATCCGGTTATGGTGAGCCTAAAAAGCATGTCATCAATTATTTGGCGAAGATTGATTAAAGTCAGACACTTAGCAGAGCAGAATATTGGATGGTTATTGGGAAATGGTAAAATGAATTTCTGGTATGATACTTGGCTTGATGGACGACCTATTTTCAGTCAATGCATGTCTATTGAAAATAAGGACTTGCAAATTGCAGATATTCTTGAGGATTTAAACTGGAGAGAGAATAGATTTATAGCAGGCCTTCCGGAGGAATTGAAAGA
>JAGFNQ010000636.1:288954-323824 GCA_024364735.1 Boesenbergia rotunda
CCTCAACTCTTATTGCTTCATGATCAACAAGAGCACCTCTTTTTTTTTTTTACTTTGTCGACTGAGATGAATAGTTCAATGTGAGTTGGCTTTCTACCATTTTCCTGAATCCAAGTACAAAAAAATCATTTTAGATTGAATATGCAAATAATAATAACTCGAATACATACAAATTGATATTAACATAACAAATTGATCAAATAAATACATATAAATTTGTCTTTCAATGAGGGAATATTTGTTCATCCTTGTGCATGAATCCCTCGTTTTTTACTCCCATTTTCTCGATTTATTTTTGATGTCCTCTGAAACAAAAAAAATTGCAACAATTTATGCATACTAATATATTAAAATTAATCAATACAAGAACTACCTCATTAGACTTCCAATAACGACATAAAATTTCCCAAACATCTGATGTGAGATCATGGAGAATGGGACGGATACACATAAGTTCATTAATGAAATATTTGGATCATAAGAAGTAGCCTTAATTTCAGCCTTCCACCGCCTCCATGAACTCCCATCATTTGCATCACCCTAATTCTATGTTGATCGGGGATATCAAAATGTGCCTGTAAATATTAATAAATTATGATAATAATGTTTTAAATTCAATATTAAATATGACATTTATCAACTTACTGTTACATGTCTTCATGCATCATCCAAACAATTCTTCGTCATTTTTCTCCAATCCAAAAAACTAAGGGGCAACACATTTCCATTTCGAGCAATGGTGCCGACAAAATTGGCAAGTGTTGGCTGCATTTCGTCATATGGTTGACCTCTTTCATTAAATTTTACAATTAGACGATCACCGGTTGGTAAGGCATGAACATCCTTCATAACAGTTTTTCCACGTTTCTTTTGTTGGCTTCAGGTTGAAGGCATGATCTCATTTTGACCTGAAAAAGGTGCAACATAATTTTTATTTCGACTTATAAACATAATCAACAATTCAAAACAAAAAAAAAATTATTAACCTTGCTCAATTATCGCTTCGATCATTAACTAATCTCAATTAATGGATGATACTAATTAATCTCAATTCCTTGTGTAGATTTAATCTATCCCTTCAATAACCCGACACCAATCCCTCCAAATGACTAAATTAGATTTGAATATATTATCCCTTAATTAAATAATCCTCTCATTAATTGTTTAATATCTCAATTAATCTAATGATTAGATGTTAGTTGATTCTATCACATTAATCAATCAACTAGTTCATCCTAATAATCCATTACCATCTTATTATGATTAACATACCAATTGATCGCTTGATCCATTTAACTGATACCTTCAATTAACTCATAAATCTTAATCGATCTAGACAACTCTATTGAATTAATCTAATCCATTGATCAGTTTAGAGTTAATCCTATTATCAACCTTAACTAATCGTTGACATTAAACAAGTTCGAAAACAACCTAACCAACAGTTAATACAAAACAAATAGAACAATAAACCTCATAACACAATTAAATTACCTAATCCATTCATTAATTCTATAACTGATCAGATTAATCGTCCATCGATTTAAATACACCACTCATATGAACCCATTACCACCTACTGACCAAATCCATGCCCTTAACTAAACTGGCAACAAAATTTACCTGAGGCTAAGGAAGATCAGTGGTGATGGCTTGCCGATAGGGATCGAGATCTGGCCTCTCTTGAGGCAGCGGCGACACCTGGGTCGTGGTCGAGAGAAAAAAAAACCAACGACAATGATCCGCGTGATGGAGAAGTGTAGCGGCATCAGATACGGAGGGAGGCGGCGTCTGCGGTGTCGTTGCTTCGGCTGTCGTGAGCAAGAGCACCCGAGCTCCGGCGGGGGAAACGACCGGAAGAGCCAAGGAAAGAGTTCGCCACAAGGCTGGCTCGGCCGGCGGCGGATCTTGGTGTCGGCGATCCGAGAGAAAGGGAGGCGAGGCACAGGGCTTCGCTTGAAGAAGAGGCGTCGGCATTTCCCTTGCGTGCGGAGAAGAAGGGGAGATACGGCGAGTCCCGTACTTCGGCCGGTGGCGCTGCCTCCTGTGACAACGATGCAATGAGGAGATCGCGAGTGGGGCGAGGGCGATCGGGCGAGAGGAAGAGAAAAGATCGGGAGTTGCGGCGGTGTGGCTAGGGCAGGGAAAAGATTTATATAAATAAATATATATATATATATATATTAATTTCTAAATTTGAACTTTTCCTTAAATAATTCTAAACTAACCATCTTGTATCAATTAGTCCCACAAACTTATCCAATACTATCATAAAATTATTCCAAAATTTTCAATCTAATTATTTCCAATTTTTAACTCCTATTTAACTTAGGTTTTGAAGAAATTAAAACTCAGGTTTTAATTAAAAATAACTCACATAATTTTTTCCAATTAAGTTGGACGCATGCAACAATAGTACTTTTATTTAATTTTTTTAATTAATAATTAAGTCAATAAAATTTTATTTTTAGGATTTAGATATTATTTAATAATAATAAATATATAAAAATTTCAAATTGACAAAAACATAATTACAATTAAGTTGGATGTATAATTAGTGTTTTTATTTATTTTTTTTAAAATAAATAATTAAGCCAATAAAATCTTATTTTTAGAATTTAGATATTATATTATAATAATAAATAAATAAAAATTTCATATTGAAAAATATTTGAGATGCTCCGATGTAAAATGTCCGGCATCACATTTTCCATAATATATAAATATATAAATAAAATGTATTAAAAATTAAATAAATTTGAAGCATGGTATAAGTTTATTTAATTGTAGGAAAATATTATTTTTTTCACTATGTGAAAACCTAAAAGAGTATCAAATCCTTTGTAAAAATTGAATGGTGATATACAACTCTGTATTTTTAAAATTTGATTAAAACATTCTCTCTTTTTTAGCATCATAATAATTGTATATCTAAATTATTTTACCATAAATTTTAAGTCATATATGAGTACTTTAATTTGAATAACAGAAAATAATTTTAGTAGAAATGTTTGATATAGAATCGCTATTAAAAGTATCCAATATTAGCGGTTTCATGATTATTGTTTCTAATAGTTGTAGCAATAAGAGCGGTTTACAACCCGGGTTTATATAAATCGATGCTAAAACTATACAATTAATGTAGATTAAAAATCAATTGTACACAATTAGAGTAACAGAAGCGGTTTATAGCAACACTTGATACACATTTTGTTCAAAGAATCCAATAGGAGCGATTTGAAATTCGCTCCTAAAAGTTAAAGCAATTGGAACGGTTAGTAACTCAGAACTGCTACTAAAAATACCCAATAACAGCAGTTTTAAAATCGCTTCTAATAGTTGTATCATTAAGAGCGGTTTATAGGAGCGATTTTTTCAAACCGCTTTTAAAACAATTCAATAAGAGCAGTTTTAAAATTGTTTCAACAAAGTTAGGCAATAGAAACGGTTTAATTCAAACCGATTTAATTGGTCAATTTACAAAAGCGGTCTTATAACCACTCCTAAAAACCGCTCCTATATAGGTGTTTTTTTTGTAGTGGTAGCGGATGAGTCTGGGTGGCTGAGAGAATTAGGACTCCCCCCCCCCCCCCACTTGAACTTTACAGAAAAATACTCCGGTGGCCGAAGGCGATTTAGGTTCAAGATCCATTGAAGGAATGGAGTGCTATGAATTATAGTAAGATCGTCTCCTCCCTCTTGATGCCTTTTGAAAGTTCTTCCAGGAGGTTAGAGTCTGTTCAGATGGAGCACCCACTTCGGAAGTCTTCTGGATCCTGCAAAATCATGTAATACCTTTCTCAAGCGTGCAGGGTAAGAAAGAAATGAAATAATATCAGTTTCTACATGAAATGTATCCAAAACTGCATCATATCCAATGAAATCAATTCTTGGTGCCTCAATGAATTTTTCACAATTATTTTCTACACAAAATGCATCCAGAAACTCATCACAAACAATAAAATCAATTTTTGACACTTCAATAGAAATTTCACATTTATTTTCCACCAAGGATGTATCAAGCAATGTATTACAGCCAATGAAATCAGTTTGAGGTACCTCTATGCAATTTTCAAAAGAATTAAAAGGAATACTTACCTGATCGTGCTGAAAAATACCTGGAGGTTCTGCAAGAGTGGATGTAATTATTGGCTCCTCCTGGTAATGTGCAATCTCCTCTTCAGGTTCAGGTTCTGGTAGACACTCAACTAAAGCAGGTGATCCTTGGGTTCTTGCTTCCACCATGCAAGTCCCTACACTTTCTGGCTTGTCCTCTGAATCTTCTAATGTATCCATCACTGTTGGTGGTCCTTGGGGCTTAGTGCAATCCCCTACACCTGTAGAATCATCTCCCATGCATGTTTCCTCAGTATTATCTGCAACAACCATGTTAGAAAAATTAGGACCATCAATAAAACTATCATCACAAAATGAAAGATGAGAAGGGTCCTGTAGTGCTTCAGAATCTTCTTCTTGAGCTGAAAAATTTAGACATGAATTTTGAACAAGAACTTCAGGGGGAATGCATGCTGTAGGTGCCCTATTTTTGATGTTTTCTTCTTCTTCTTCCACCAAATTTGCAAGATCACTTGAAGAAGGACTTGGCCATGCACTAGGGTCACCTTGAACTAATAAAAAATCAACTCCGGGGCTGTTTTGAATGGGAAAATTAGACGCTGGAAATTTTTCAGGAAATTCGGCATCTGGAGTATTTAAACTTGACACAACCTCTTCATTCCCCAAAGTTAGATCATAATCATGCCCCTCAGAATTAAGAGTAGCTTGAGAAGATAATTGTCATGATCTTTGGGCTTTTATCTGATTCAATTGATCTTGCAATTTTCCAAGGCGTCCCCCGATGTCTAGAAGCTTTTGTTGTTGTAAAATTTGTTGCAACATCTCTATCATCCTTTGTTGTTGAGCCTCATCATCATTAGGATTCTCAAAACCCACTTGGTTAGTGTGGAGCTCCTATTGGTCTTGAAATGTAACATAAGGCTATTGAAGACCAAGAGTAGGATGTGCATTCTGAAATAGGAACTATTGGGGCTGCTCAAATGGTTGAATGGGCTGATTAAACTGCTGAAAATAGGGCTGGAATGATGGTTGAATTTGCTGAGAATTGTAGCCCTGGAAATTCTGAGTTTGAGGTTGACATTGTTGATGGAAAGGCTGAAATGGTTGGGACTGAAAACTCTGGTTTTGAAATTGAAAATTTTGATCGTATGGCTGTGAATGTTGAAGAGATTGTTGAAAATTCTGTATGGGTTGAAATTCTTGCTGCCATGGCTGAGGTTGAGGCTGAAATTGATTATTTCCCTACTGAAAACTTACATAAGGCTGCTGGAAATCTTGGTTAAGATGCTGAAATCCTTGGTTTGGTTGAGCTTGATGGAAGGATGGTTGCTGAAAATTCAGATTATCTAAACACCCTTGCTGAATTCCTTGAAAAGGTGATTGATCTTGTTGATAAGGTGGCTGAAAGTTGGTCTAAAATTGCTGAATTGGTTGCTCAAAAACTGAAAATTATGGCTGCCCATTCTGAATTTGTTGGAAATTTGGTTGATTTGGCTGAAAATTTTGGAAAGGCTGACTTGGCTGATAATTCGGCTGAAAAAACTGATTTGTTTGCTGAGAATTCGAATAGGGCTGTTGAAAATCTTGATTTGGTGGCTGATTGAATGGTTGATTCTGCTGAAATTGTGGGAAAGATTGACATTGGGGCTGCCCTTGCTGAAATTGGTAGTTTGGTTGCTGGTAAGTAGATGAGAACATTTTGAACTGGCAGTCCTGTCACAAATCAAACAAGAAAAAATGGCAGCAACCGTATACAAAAGATAAAGTACAAGAAAATAAAATCAAATGATATGCCCATAAGCACACAAGCAAAAATCAAACAACTCAACTAGTTGCTTTCCCGGCAACGGCGCCAAAAATTTTGATGGACCCAAAAGAGGCTGTCACGAAAGTGTGGGTCTCAAAATTTAGATGTGTGAAAAGCTGGAAACCCTTTTTGCAATCAAAGAATGAAAACGTAGTAAAGGGGCCACAGGTCGTATTTTTCCTAGGGCTAGTTGAGGTTGTTCGATTCGTGCTCGAGTTTATGTGTCGTTGATATTTTTGGATTTCGAATAAAACGAGGGTTTGGTTTGCAATGAGACACGAAATCGCAAGGGAAATTAAAGAAACTCAACTCATGAACTAAGCAAAGTGATGGCACTTAATAACTCATCCAATTGACCACTTAATCAATTAAGGCAAATTTGCAAAATTCAAGAAGTCAGACTTAAACTCAAATGAAAGAGTACACTACAATTGGTTTTGAACTTAGAGCTTATCACTCAAAGCCGAAACTTAGTTTGATGCAAAATGAAAGGTTGAAGCAAACTTGATACACAAGTGAAGGAAACTATGTGCCAAATTGACACTAAGTGCAGGGAATGTGTAGCTGATCAATTCAGCTTGGAAGGCTAGGCTATCAATGAAGTTATCTGCACGTATGAATGAAGAAATTGAAACCCGAAACTGATCAAAGCAAGAACAAACTTAATTCAGAAATGGAATGCAGAAAATCAGAGTCCATATGCAGAATTGCAATGCAGCAGGAAATGGAGATCAATTGCTATGCAATTTAACCATCTGCAAGTGAAATCAGAGGTTAACACTAAGCTCACTTGATACCATTTCAGAGAGAATCACTGAGGTTTGCCGAACTGACTCAATGGTAGGTATGGGACTCGAATTTCAGAAATGAAATTGCAGTGTTTGCAGAAATAAACTGATACGAATCACTGGAAACAAAATGCAGAAATTAAGTTCAACTTCAGAAATCGAATGCTGCAACATAATGGATGAAAAGTCCAGCAAGCACTAAAATCCAATGCTTGAAACTAGCTTCAGAAGTGATGAATTCAGAATTGCAGAATTGCAGAATTGAAACTGACAAACAATTCAAAAACGTTTAATGCAGAGGTAGTGTGCAGAAATGGCAGTACAATTCATATGCAGAACAAACTAAAAGCAAGCCAAATTTGAATGCATAATCAATAAGATTCGGAAAAGCTAAAGTTCATTTGATTCAAACTTCAGAAACTGTAACCAAAACAAACTGACAGAAATTGAAACTGAAAATTGCTGAAATAGACACTGATACGCAGAAATGCAGATGAAACCAAATGCATAAATGAATACCGAGGTCTTTGGAGATGCAACAAGCTACAAGATAGATTCCAGAAAATAAAACCTTAGCTAGCTTGATACAAATGATAGAACTGATACGCAGTAGCCCTAGAACTGATACGCAGCAGAAAAATTCAGGAAATCGATACGCAAGAAGTAAATTCTGAAATGAACTGAAATTGAGAACAAATTGTTCACTAAACAAGTTCACTAACTAACTACTTGCCGAATAAAACCTAATTAAGCAGAAAACAATTCAGAAAGGTAAACTACAGCTGAATACGAAATCAAATCTGACAATGAACTGCAGAATGGAAATTACAGCTAATACAATGGAAATTGACTAAGTAAACTAAACCCCAATCACTCCCTTAGCTCAAAACCTCCTTGTTCGTCACGCAAGGGCAAGCCAAGAACCCCTTCAGCTCCGCAAATCACTGGAAAACAGCTTCAATCGATCAACTCTGCTCAAACTGCACGCAGCTGGAAATTCAATCCAATCTCCTCGGCCTCAGTGGATGGGATTGCGATGATGATTTGAGGATCATCTGAGCTCACCTGAGAACCCCTACAAGCGGCTCAGATGATCGGAAATGGCTCGCGGATGAGATTCAAGGGATTTGATTGAAGAACTGTCGAAACCCTCAAACAGCCCTGTTCCGGCGCAATTTGAGCTGAAATTTCCAAGGAAACTATCCCCCAATGATTCAGATCTTGATCCAAGGTCTTGGTTGAGGTGGTCGCGCCTCGGATTGAAGAAAATCTGAAGAAAAATGAAGAACTAACGAAGAACACGAATGCTTGCGGCGAAGACGCGACGAGGAAGAAGTGTGGAGAAAATTTGATTAAGTACTTGACAACGGACGGCTCAGATTGATTTGGAAAAATCCAACGGCTGATCTTCATCCGATCTGACCCAAACTTTCCAGATGTTGATCAAGGGTCAGGATCTGTCTCGTGGTAGCTCGGATCCTCCAGGTTTGCAACGGATGGTCCAGATCAACCTAATCTTTGAATGGACAGTCTAGAACCCTCTGAGCTTGATCCAACGGTTGGATGATCTCTGATTGGGATGAAAGTCTCAGATCTTGATCTCAGTACTTGATCAGCCCTAACCCTAGCTCGGATTGCCTCAGATTGTCCCAGATGGCTCAGATCTAGCCGCTTTTGAATCGGACGACCCAGATTAATCCGAAGCTTAATAACTCGATCCGGGTCCACTTCCGACTCAAGTTTGACCCAGTATGCCCTAGGTCCATGATCCTTTCATGCCTACAAAAAATAGATCAAAAATTTAGTGGCCAAATAATCCAAATATGTAAAGATTTGCAATTAAGTCCAAAATAAAGGTAAGTCGTAGAACCTAGGGTAAATTCACAATTAAGCAAATAAAATATGGGTCAAACTTGGATTTTAGCAACTAAAATAATCAACAAAATGATACTTATCAACTCCCCCACACTTAAGCTTGAGCGTCTCGCGAAACTACTAAGTATGTATCCCTTAGATTTTCTCAAGCAAAATTTAGAAACAAATGAAAAGAAATTACCTAAGGTCGTCAATTCTCAAAAATCTAAGCTCTATGGATTAGTATCTCGTCCTTAAATCAACAACTTAGCCTTTTCATCCTTCATGAGTCGTTGAGATGAATTTAACTCACTAAGCCTTTCAAGGGAAGTTTTGGTGGCTCTCTCCTTAAGTTCTAAGTTGATGATGGAAGTGGAGCTCTTCAGTTTTGAATTTACATCCTAGGAACTTGAAACATTAAATGACAATTAGGAAGTTAGATGCTCCAAATGTAATCTCCACTAACCATCTCTTACAATCTCCTTTTTGATACATTCCACCTTCAAGTTGGCACTCTTCTTCTTTCATTCCCCTTCTCTTTTTTTTCTCTGATTTTTTTTCCTTTTAAAACTGCAGAAATGAATTTCTTTTTATGTCAGCTGCTTCCTTTCTCTCTAGTAAAATCATAATGTATTGGAACAAGGCTTTGAATTGGATGAGAATATCTTCACTAGTTCATGGTGTCGAAACTTCAATTTTGTGTGCCAACTTTGATACCAACTCTTTAAACTGTCGAAACTTCTTCTTTCTCTACTTTAAATGGTCAGCTGCTTGTTCAGTCCTTATGTGCTCAAATTCCTATCATAATCAGCTTCAACTCAGCATTGCCGTGAGCTTCCAATGAATAGCTACTCTCTTCTTGAATCTGCCTTTAATATGTTTCTGAATTTTTTTTTTTACAGCAGTCAATGGATTTCAGACCTGGCAACTCTCTGATTTCTTCACATCAGTTGGCATCTAGGAGTAGTTTAGCATTCAAAGTATTCCACTCAAAAGTTCTGATCAGCAAGTTCAATTTCAGCCTTTGCACTGCAGTTTTTTTTTATGTTCTGATTTCATCCACTTGCCTTCACTGGAAATCTGCTCCCCAAAAGATTGGATTCAGCCAAAAACCATTCTGCAAGTTCTATTTAAATGCAGCAAGGCATTGCTGATTAAGGAAGCACAATTCAATCTGAAATTGATACAAAAATTGTGCCAAAACTGCTTGTATGGAGGCACACCCGCAGTTCTAGCATTCCAACTGAGTTTTTTTTTCGGTTCTATCCTGACCTAGAAAGCTTCCAAAAGATAGGCTGCTGCATTTGGACCACTGCATACAAGAACTTCTACCCGAAACTTGGCATAATGATTTCCTTCAATTCTCTTAAGTTCATAAAACTCATCTTTTGTCAACAACCCTTGCCACTTCCTAATTTCTTTCCAGCTATTTTCAGAAATTCTTTGCAATCAAGTTGTACAGCCACTTCCATTATTTCAGCTTCCACAATTCTGCATCCACATCATTTTCGGTCCAAGTCAGCTCCACAAATTTTTTCTTCTTCACTTTGGCACAAAAATTTTCTTTTGCTTTTGAATGCCATTTTTCTCTCATTGCAGAATTCTTCTTCAAAAATGCTTCACTTAATTTCGGCACTGCATCACTGATTTTCAACACCCAAAATTTAGATTTAGATGGATACTAAACTGTGTCTGTGCCCATTGCAATCAAGTGATACCGAAACAATCTTTTCTTCTTTGAATTCCTTGCTTTTGGATTCAACTCTTGACCACTTCTTCTCCACTTTTGTCTCAGAATTTTCTTTTGAAATGACACAGATTTTGTCTTTGGTCCATTGCTTGCCACTTAAATCTTCAAAGTATTCAACTCACTTGGCACCTTTTTGAGTCAACCTCACAAATGAACCTCACAAAAAAAAAATTCTTGATATGAAATGCCTCTTTGATACCAATCTTTCCAAAACACTAGTCACTCCCCCACACTTAAATCTTTGTCCGTCTCGGGCAAAGTAGCATTAAGAAACATCCCAAGCAAACAAATCCATAGAAAAAGTGAGATTAGGTAGGGAAAGTGAGAAAAATGAAGTGATACAAGGGAAATTTACGAAAATTGATATGAGATGAGAAGCAAAATGATTTATCTCTATAAATGTGATCCAATCATCGAAATATGGTTTTGAAAGAACCTAAGCAAATTCTAGAGTACAATGACATATGTGTATCACAAAAGTAAGGCTAATTCTCCTAGGCAAAAATAATTTATCTCAAGTCCTCAATTAAGAATCTAAAGCCAAGTAGTACTCAAGCATCCAAGAATTCATCCATGAGCTCAAACCTTAAGTTTTAACAACCAAATTTAAATTATTTTCAAGAGACTCTAAAATGACATGAAGATAACCTAGAGGGATACATTTATTCTTAGTCATGCAAGAAACAAATTTCCAAGAAGGCTAACATGGTATCTACACGCATTTATTAGCAAGGACTTAATTTAAAAGAAAATTCTACTTCTAGAGGTCATAAAAGTGAAAAATGCAATAAAAAAAATACAAGAAAGAACAAACTCTCCTTTATTTCTGGTGGACGGAGTCTATCAAGAAGTAGCCTCCATCGTGGTAGCGGAGGAGTCTGGGTGGCTGAGAGAATTAGGACTCCCCCCCCCACTTGAACTTTACAGAAAAATACTCCGGTGGCCGAAGGCGATTTAGGTTCAAGATCCATTGAAGGAATGGAGTGCTATGAATTATAGTAAGATCGTCTCCTCCCTCTTGATGCCTTTTGAAAGTTCTTCCAGGAGGTTAGAGTCTGTTCAGATGGAGCACCCACTTCGGAAGTCTTCTGGATCCTGCAAAATCATGTAATACCTTTCTCAAGCGTGCAGGGTAAGAAAGAAATGAAATAATATCAGTTTCTACATGAAATGTATCCAAAACTGCATCATATCCAATGAAATCAATTCTTGGTGCCTCAATGAATTTTTCACAATTATTTTCTACACAAAATGCATCCAGAAACTCATCACAAACAATAAAATCAATTTTTGACACTTCAATAGAAATTTCACATTTATTTTCCACCAAGGATGTATCAAGCAATGTATTACAGCCAATGAAATCAGTTTGAGGTACCTCTATGCAATTTTTAAAAGAATTAAAAGGAATACTTACCTGATCGTGCTGAAAAATACCTGGAGGTTCTGCAAGAGTGGATGTAATTATTGGCTCCTCCTGGTAATGTGCAATCTCCTCTTCAGGTTCAGGTTCTGGTAGACACTCAACTAAAGCAGGTGATCCTTGGGTTCTTGCTTCCACCATGCAAGTCCCTACACTTTCTGGCATGTCCTCTGAATCTTCTAATGTATCCATCACTGTTGGTGGTCCCTGGGGCTTAGTGCAATCCCCTACACCTGTAGAATCATCTCCCATGCATGTTTCCTCAGTATTATCTGCAACAACCATGTTAGAAAAATTAGGACCATCAATAAAACTATCATCACAAAATGAAAGATGAGAAGGGTCTTGTAGTGCTTCAGAATCTTCTTCTTGAGCTGAAAAATTTAGACATGAATTTTGAACAAGAACTTCAGGGGGAATGCATGGTGTAGGTGCCCTATTTTTGATGTTTTCTTCTTCTTCTTCCACCAAATTTGCAAGATCACTTGAAGAAGGACTTGGCCATGCACTAGGGTCACCTTGAACTGATAAAAAATCAACTCCGGGGCTATTTTGAATGGGAAAATTAGACGCTGGAAATTTTTCAGGAAATTCGGCATCTGGAGTATTTAAACTTGACACAACCTCTTCGTTCCCCAAAGTTAGATCATAATCATGCCCCTCAGAATTAAGAGTAGCTTGAGAAGATAATTGTCCTGATCTTTGGGCTTTTATCTGATTCAATTGATCTTGCAATTTTCCAAGGCATCCCCCGATGTCTAGAAGCTTTGTTGTTGTAAAATTTGTTGCAACATCTCTATCATCCTTTGTTGTTGAGCCTCATCATCATTAGGATTCTCAAAACCCACTTGGTTAGTGTGGAGCTCCTGTTGGTCTTGAAATGTAACATAAGGCTATTGAAGACCAAGAGTAGGATATGCATTCTGAAATGGGAACTGTTGGGGTTGCTCAAATGGTTGAATGGGCTGATTAAACTGCTGAAAATTGGGCTAGATTGATGGTTGAATTTGCTGAGAATTGTAGCCCTGGAAATTCTGAGTTTGAGGTTGACATTGTTGATGGAAAGGCTGAAATGGTTGGGACTGAAAACTCTGGTTTTGAAATTGAAAATTTTGATCGTATGGCTGTGAATGTTGAAGAGATTGTTGAAAATTCTGTATGGGTTGAAATTCTTGCTGCCATGGCTGAGGTTGAGGCTGAAATTGATTATTTCCCTACTGAAAACTTACATAAGGCTGCTGGAAATCTTGGTTAAGATGCTGAAATCCTTGGTTTGGTTGAGCTTGATGGAAGGATGGTTGCTGAAAATTCAGATTATCTAAACACCCTTGCTGAATTCCTTGAAAAGGTGATTGATATTGTTGATAAGCTGGCTGAAAGTTGGGCTGAAATTGCTGAATTGGTTGCTCAAAAACTGAAAATTATGGCTGCCCATTCTGAATTTGTTGGAAATTTGGTTGATTTGGCTGAAAATTTTGGAAAGGCTGACTTGGCTGATAATTCGGCTGAAAAAAATGATTTGTTTGCTAAGAATTCGAATAGGGCTGTTGAAAATCTTGATTTGGTGGCTGATTGAAAGGTTGATTCTGCTGAAATTGTGGGAAAGATTGACATTGGGGCTGCCCTTGCTGAAATTGGTAGTTTGGTTGCTGGTAAGTAGATGAGAACATTTTGAACTGGCAGTCCTGTCACAAATCAAACAAGAAAAAATGGCAGCAACCGTATACAAAAGATAAAGCACAAGAAAATAAAATCAAATGATATGCCCATAAGCACACAAGCAAAAATCAAACAACTCAACTAGTTGCTTTCCCGGCAACGGCGCCAAAAATTTTGATGGACCCAAAAGAGGCTGTCACGAAAGTGTGGGTCTCAAAATTTAGATGTGTGAAAAGCTGGAAACCCTTTTTGCAATCAAAGAATGAAAACGTAGTAAAGGGGCCACAGGTCGTATTTTTCCTAGGGCTAGTTGAGGTTGTTCGATTCGTGCTCGAGTTTATGTGTCGTTGATATTTTTGGATTTCGAATAAAACGAGGGTTTGGTTTGCAATGAGACAAGAAATCGCAAGGAAAATTAAAGAAACTCAACTCATGAACTAAGCAAAGTGATGGCACTTAATAACTCATCCAATTGACCACTTAATCAATTAAGGCAAATTTGCAAAATTCAAGAAGTCAGACTTACCTCAAATGAAAGAGTACACTACAATTGGTTTTGAACTTTAGAGCTTATCACTCAAAGCCGAAACTTAGTTTGATGCAAAATGAAAGGTTGAAGCAAACTTGATACACAAGTGAAGGAAACTATGTGCCAAATTGACACTAAGTGCAGGAAATGTGTAGCTGATCAATTCAGCTTGGAAGGCTAGGCTATCAATGAAGTTATCTGCACGTATGAAGAATAAATTGAAACCCGAAACTGATCAAAGCAAGAACAAACTTAATTCAGAAATGGAATGCAGAAAATCAGAGTCCATATGCAGAATTGCAATGCAGCAGGAAATGGAGATCAATTGCTATGCAATTTAACCATCTGCAAGTGAAATCAGAGGTTAACACTAAGCTCACTTGATACCATTTCAGATAGAATCACTGAGGTTTGCCGAACTGACTCAATGGCAGGTATGGGACTCGAATTTCAGAAATGAAATTGCAGTGTTTGCGCAGAAATAAACTGATACGAATCACTGGAAACAAAATGCAGAAATTAAGTTCAACTTCAGAAATCGAATGCTGCAACATAATGGATGAAAAGTCCAGCAAGCACTAAAATCCAATGCTTGAAACTAGCTTCAGAAGTGATGAATTCAGAATTGCAGAATTGAAACTGACAAACAATTCAAAAACGTTTAATGCAGAGGTAGTGTGCAGAAATGGCAGTACAATTCATATGCAGAACAAACTAAAAGCAAGCCAAATTCGAATGCATAATCAATAAGATTCGGAAAAGCTAAAGTTCATTTGATTCAAACTTCAAAAACTGTAACCAAAACAAACTGACAGAAATTGAAACTGAAAATTGCTGAAATAGACACTGATACGCAGAAATGCAGATGAAACCAAATGCATAAATGAATACCGAGGTCTTTGGAGATGCAACAAGCTACAAGATAGATTCCAGAAAATAAAACCTTAGCTAGCTTGATACAAATGATAGAACTGATACACAGTAGCCCTAGAACTGATACGTAGCAGAAAAATTCAGGAAATCGATATGCAAGAAGTAAATTCTGAAATGAACTGAAATTGAGAACAAATTGTTCACTAAACAAGTTCACTAACTAACTACTTGCCGAATAAAACCTAATTAAGCAGAAAACAATTCAGAAAGGTAAACTACAGCTGAATACGAAATCAAATCTGACAATGAACTGCAGAAATGGAAATTACAGCTAATACAATGGAAATTGACTAAGTAAACTAAACCCCAATCACTCCCTTAGCTCAAAACCTCCTTGTTCGTCACGCAAGGGCAAGCCAAGAACCCCATCAGCTCCACAAATCACTGGAAAACAGCTTCAATCGATCAACTCTGCTCAAACTGCACGCAACTGGAAATTCAATCCAATCTCCTCGGCCTCAGTGGATGGGATTGCATGATGATTTGAGGATCATCTGAGCTCTCCTGAGAACCCCTACAGACGGCTCAGATGATCGGAAATGGATCGCGTATGAGATTCAAGGGATTTGATTGAAGAACTGTCGAAACCCTCAAACAGCCCTGTTCCGGCGCAATTTGAGCTGAAATCTCCAAGGAAACTATCCCCCAATGATTCAGATCTTGATCCAAGGTCTAGGTTGAGGTGGTCGCGCCTCGGATTGAAGAAAATCTGAAGAAAAATGAAGAACTAATGAAGAACACGAATGCTTGCGGCGAAAACGCGACGAGGAAGAAGTGTGGAGAAATTTTGATTAAGTACTTGACAACGGACGGCTCAGATTGATTTGGGAAAATCCAACGGCGGATCTTCATCCGATCTGACCCAAACTTTTCAGATGTTGATCAAGGGTCAGGATCTGCCTCATGGTAGCTCGGATCCTCCAGATTTACAACGGATGCTCCAGATCAACCTAATCTTTGAATGGACAGTCTAGAACCCTCTGAGCTTGATCCAACGGTTGGATGATCTCTGATTGGGATGAAAGTCTCAGATCTTGATCTCAGTACTTGATCAGCCCTAACCCTAGCTCGGATTGCCTCAGATGGTCCTAGATGGCTCAGATCTAGCCGCTTTTGAATTGGATGACCCAGATTAATCCGAAGCTTGATAACTCGATCCGCGTCCACTTCCGACTCAAGTTTGACCCAGTATGCCCTAGGTCCATGATCCTTTCATGCCTACAAAAAATAGATCAAAAATTTAGTGGCCAAATAATCCAAATATGTAAAGATTTGCAATTAAGTCCAAAATAAAGGTAAGTCCTAGAACCTAGGGTAAATTCATAATTAAGCAAGTAAAATATGGGTCAAACTTGGATTTTAGCAACTAAAATAATCAACAAACTGATACTTATCAGGCTTCGACTTGACCAAGCAGCCAAACCTTCATAAACGGGCCAGCTCTCGCTAATCCCTTGGCTCAAGTCCCGGTCGGACGCGTGGCGACCCACGCTCCCCGGGCTCCGACTTGACCAAGCGGCCAAACCTTCATAAACGGGCCAGCTCCCACTAATCCCTTGGCTCAAGTCCCGGTCGGACGCGTGGCGACCCATGCTCCCTAGGCTCCAACTTGACCAAGCGGCCAAACCTTCATAAACGGACCAGCTCCCATAAATCCGTTGGTTCAGGTCCCGGTCGGACGCGTGATGACACACGCTCCCTGGGCGTGTAGTGGCCATTCCCAGGCGTGCCGCTCGAGCCGCTCGAGCACTCGCAAAGCTTGGAGGGTCGGGCGCACTCTTTCCCGCGCAACCAGCCTTTAGAGGTTGTCTGTTCTTAATCTCCCGGCTTAGTGGCTCACGTAACGGAGACATTTCTCGAGCCAAGCGTTCAAACGACTCTCACTCGGATTATTAACACCCAACAATGAAAGCAGTCACAAGAAGCCCCGAGTGGAAAGAAAAAATGCCATTCAACCAAGCAAAAGTATTACATTGCCAGAGGACAGTAGTCCCTACACATGTGGGGAGAGAAAGACAAATAGAAGGCCCGACCCTCACTTGAAGGGTTGTTTTGTTATGTCGGGCAGGTCTTTGCACATGTCCTGAAACCGAACAGCTGTGGGAGGCATATCGGGAGGTAGATACCCGCCCAGTTTGAGTTGCCGGATGACACTAATTCCTTGGTGCTTCATTACATCCCGAAATCGTAGGGAGATCTCGTCAGTATGGGCCCTGGCATTGATGCACTCGAACCTATGCGCCTCCAGTCGTGTAGCTTCGTCCTCCTTATAAGAGCGCAACTCTGCTAGCTCCGCCCGAGCTACCTCCCACTCAGTTTTCTCCTTCGTCATTCGCTCGAGCTCCTCCTTTTGGTCTCGTAGTGATTGATCCTTGGCGGAGAGCTTGGTGGACAACTCGGCTATCCTCTGCGCCTGCTCCGAGGCCTCAGCATCTTTGGTCTCTAGTTGGGCCATAAGGGGGTCAACGGTGGCCAACATCTCCTGAAGTTTGGCCTCTACCTGGGTCAACCTGGCCTAGGCCTTCGCCTGAAGATCCCAGGCCTTCTGCTCATTATGCTTCAGGGTGGAGATCCGGATGTTTGTCTGGGACACAGCCAAGTGTGCCATCTCGACCTAGCTACGCGCAGCTTCAAGTTGCTCCTCAGAGTGAGCCAGTCGGCCTTGTAGAGCTTTCACTTTGGCTCGCAAGATTGTCAAAGTAGAATCGTCGGAAACGAGCTGGGTATGCACCAGGTCGGTCTTCAGACGCTCCACCACTCTCTCGGCCTTAGCCCGAGCCGAGGCCTGGGCCAAAAGTGCCATAGAAAAGCCGTGGCAAGCTCCCGCGAACTGAGAAGCGGGTACCGATCTTAAGAATAAGAAACAGAAGGCTCAATGGAAGACCAGATTAATCCAGGCATACCTGAGTGGCCTTGAGAAAAAAGGCGTCAACTTTGTTACGAGGACCCTGAAAGTAAGATTCCTCGAGTCCCTGCGCATAGCGGTCGGCCACCGATCCGTACAGGCGAAGATCTTGATGCTGGTTGGGTAGTTCGCCCGGGGGCATCCTCAGGTGACAGCCGGACCGAGTGAGCACCAAGAGGTGCATCATCGACTGGTTCTCCAGCAGACGGAGTCCCCGACCCCTCGGGCGTTGGCAGATCAGAAGCAACGGAGGGAACAGAGGGGTCGGCGGCCGGTGTGATAATAGGGGGATCGGCAGCAGGATCACTGTCGGGATCAATGATAAGTACCATTTTTGTGATTATTTTAGATGTTAAAATCCATGTTTGACCCATGTTTTTATTGCTTAATTATGATTTTACCCTAGGTTTTAGGATTTCCTCTTATTTTGGACTTAATTGTAAAATTACACATTTTTGGATTATTTGGCCACTAATTTTCTGATATATTTTTGTAGGCATGAAAGGATCCAGGACTTAGGGCATACTGGGTCAAACCTGAGTCGGATGTGAACCGGATCGAATTATCAAGCCTACGATTAATCCGGGCCGTCCGATTCAAAAGCGGCTAGATCTGAGCCATCCGGGACGATCTGAAGCAATCCGAGCTAGGGATAGGGTTGATCAAGCTCTATGATCAAGATCTGAAGGTTTCATTCCAATCAGAGCTAAATCAACCGTTGGATCAAGCAAGGAGGGCTCTAGAGCGTCCATTCACAGATAGAGTTGATCTGGACCATCCGTTGCATATCTGGAGGATCCGAGCTACCACAAGGCAGATCCTGACCCCAGATCATCATCATCAAAGTTTGGCTCAAATCAGAGCAAGATCAGCCGTTGGATTCTCTCAAATTAATCTGGGCCGTCCATTGATAGCTATTTAATCAGAAAATCCCAGCGCTTCTCCTTTGTCGCGTCTCCGCCGCACTGTTCATCTTCTTCGAGTTCTTCATTTCTTTAGCTTAGTTCTTCATCCAAAGGGGCGCGACCCCTCAAATCTTTCATCAAGGCAAGGGTTAGGTCAGTATAGAGAGTCTCAGTGAGGTTTCCGATTGAAGTTTTGCTCAATAGAGAAGCTGCGCGAGGTCTCGGCAGTTTCACTATCCGAATTCAGCGAACTCAGCTGTGATCCATTCCACTGCATCCGAGCTGACCAGAGGGGTTCCCTGGAAGGTCTCGGTCATTCCCTAATCAAGATCGCAAGCCACCACAGTGAGTTTGAAGGATTCGGAAGCTGATTTCAGTTTGAGCAGAAATCTGATCAGATTCGGTAGCAGAGGCAATTTGCACTGATTTGTGGAGCTTGCGGGTCCGAGGTTCTCCCTTGATTGACGACCAAGGAGCTCTTGCGTTGGAATGGTTGAGGAGTAGCTTAGACACTTAAGTTTCATTGCTTTAGCTGTAGTTCATTTCTACGCAATCTGTTTTCTGCAATTAGACCAGCTGTAGATTTAGTTTTCTGAATTGTTTAGTTTAATTAGGTTTTAAATCTTCAAGTTTAGTAGTTTCTGAGCTCGTGTAGGTGACAATTAGATCAAATTTCATGTAGTTTGCAATTTATTTGTTGCGTGCCATTTAATTGCCTTGCGTATCAGTTCATCACTGAATTTGCAATTCAGTTTCAGAAATTTTCAAGTTGTTTCATTTTTAGTGAGCTAAATTAGTTAGTCTAAGTTTATTTAGACCTTAGCTTTAATTCTGACTCTTGATTGGCGTGGTAATTCCAATTTTCAGATTGTTTCTCAGTAAACCTTGCGTATCAAGCCTTGTTCTTGCGTTTCCAACTTAGTTTCTGAATTTTGCATTCTCTTCCGATTTCAGACTGTGCCCAATCCAATTCCTGCAATTAGAGATCACAATCAGTGTGTTAATGTATTAGATTCGAGTTCATTTCTCAGTCAGGTTTATTTCTGAAATTAAGATCAGCTCGAGCGTATCAAAACCAATTCTGCAGCTTCTTATTTTGGCACGTTCTGCAGCTTGGTCCAGTTCTGCACATGCTTTGTTTTTTTGGAACTCAGCTTCATATTCTGCGTTTCTGCACTTAAATTCTGAGTATCAGTCTTTTATTTCAGCCTCTGAACTTGATCTAAGTTGTTTCGAACAATTCTGAGTTCATTGTTCCCTGATTTCAACTCTCAATTTCTGCATTTGTAGCTCATTTCTGCACATGAAAAAATGCAGTTCCAAATCTGTCAGCTTTGTTTCTTCAAGTTGTATCAATCAGTTTTCGTTTTGGAATGGTTAGCTAGAGCTCTACATTTAGAATTAGCTTTTGGCACTCAAGAACTTTCCTTGCGTATCAAGCTGTTCACTTTTCTGTGCATCAATATTAAGCTACGGCAGTGATGGGTATCAAATAACTTAATCTTCAGTGAACTACTGTACTTAATTTCAGCATTCATTTACATTTGGCTGATTTCGAATTCCTTCATACATTTCTTCCTTTGGTTAGTTCTGAACATTGCAGCTAGTTTGAAATTCCTTCATACACTTACAATTGAGTTCAGTTTTGATTTCCAAACTTTGCTAAGCTGCATTGGTGAGTTAAATTTCCCAATGTTTCCAAACTTTGAAATTCCATTTTGCTTAAGTTCACATAGTTAAATTTCCCTTCTTTTACATTGCAATTTCAATTTTAATTGACACCGAACCCACAATTTATTTGAAACCCAATAACACAAACGACACATAAATACAAGCGCGAATCACACAACGTCAACTAGCCCCGAGAAAAATACAACCTGTGGCCCCTATATTACATTTTCATACTTTTGATTGTAAAAGGGTTTCCAGCTTCCAGCAGTTATTCATTTCATTCGTATTTAAATCTGACGAGCCCACACTTTCGTGACAAATTTAACTAGCTAATTTGGGCCCGTCAAATTTTTGGCGCCGTTGCCGGGGAAGCAACTAGTTGATTTGTTTGATTTTTGCTTGTATATTTTTTTTGACATATCATTGGGTTCTATTTTCTGTTGCTTTATCTTTTGTATACGGGTACTGCCATTTTTTCTTGTTTGTTTTGTGACAGGGGTGCAGGTTCAAAATGTTTTCATCCACTTATCAGCAGCCGTGTCCACACTTTCAGCAGACCCAGCAAGAATTCCAACAGCCCTATTCTAATTTCCAGCAACCAAATCAGTTTTTACAGCCACCACAACAATTTCAACCGGATTTTCAGCCAATTCAGCCATTATTCCAGAATTATCAGATTGGGCAGCCATCATTTCAGCAACTTCAGCCCAATTTCCAGCAACAAATTCAGCATGGGCAGCCACCATTTCAGAATTTCCAACAACAAAACCAGAATTTTCAGCCCACTCAATTTGAGTTTTCACCACCACAATTTCAACCTCAAATCCAAAATTTTCAGGGCTATAATTTTCAGCCATCTCCACCAACTTTTGAGCCAAGTTTTCAGCAGTTAAATCAGTCATTTCATCCATTTGAGCAACCCCAACAGTTTCCATTTCAGAATGCACAGCCTCCTCCTGGACTTCAGCAGCCCTATTTTCCATTTCAAGATCAACAGGGGTTCCACACTAACCAAGGAGGTTTTGATGATCCTGATTGGGATGAGGCTCTACACCAAAGGATTAGGGAGATGTGTCAACAAATCCAACAACAACAGCAAACTTTTCAAGAACAACAACAACAATGGTTTCAAAACGTGCAAGATCGATTGAATCAGATAAAAGCCCAAAGAGCAGAACAATTATCTTATCAAGCTGTTTGAAAAGCAGAACAACTTGGCTCTGGCATAGGAGACTTTCACATACTCACTTCAGAAAACTACCTAAACTAAATGGTTTAGTTAGAGGCCTACCAAAGTTATCTAACCTTGAGTCAACCTTATGTAATGCTTGTCAACAAGGAAAACAAACTAGGTCAACCCACAAACCAACTAATCAAACTCAAACCAAGTCAATTCTGGAATTAATTCACCTAGACCTATTTGACTCACATGGGGTTAAATCAATTAATGGTAACCTATACTGCCTAGTAATTATAGATGACTATTCAAGATTTACCTGGGTAAAATTCTTAAAAAATAAAGATGAAACTTTTGATACACTCACTCAATTTTGTAAATTAACGGAAAATGAAAAGGGGGTTAAAATCAAAAGATTTAGGAGCGATAATGGCGGAGAATTCAAAAATCATAAATTTAATCAATTTTGTCTAGAAAAAGGCTACCATCACGAATTCTCTTGCCCTAAAACACCTCAACAAAATGGAATTGTCGAAAGAAAAAATAGAACACTACAAGAAGCAGCTAGAACAATGCTTAATGAATACAACTTACCTAAATACCTTTGGGCTGAGGCTGTTAGTACAGCTTGTTATGTACAAAATAGAATAACTCTAATTAAAAACCTAGGAAAGACCTCTTTTGAAATCTATTATAACAAACAACCAAACATTAAATACTTTAAAGTATTTGGATGTAAAGTCTATATCTTAAATACTAGAGAACACTTAGGAAAATTTACTTCTAAGGTTGAGGAAGGTATCTTTGTAGGTTATTCCCTAACCAGTAGAGCCTATAGAGTTTATAACAAAACTACCCTAAAAATTGAAGAAACTATAAATGTAAAATTTGATGAAAAATCTGACCCAAATAACTCTGATCAAACCACCTACCAACCAATTGACTTTGTTAGATCCAGTACTGACCCTGATGAAAGGCCAATTGAGGACCAAAACGATGATCTAACTGAACCCACACCTGAAACTGAACCTAACCAACCCAGAACTGTACGAGTTAACTCAGACCACCCAACTAATCAAATCTTAGGTAATCCAGAACTAAGGGTTCAGACTAGATCAGCTTTTAGGAACCTTAGTCAAATTGCATTGATTTCAAAAATTGAACCCAAGTCTATAGAAGAGTCCTTACTTGACCCTGATTGGATCATAGCCATGCAGGAAGAGTTAGCCCAATTTGAACGTAGTCAAGTCTGGGACTTAGTACCCTTACCTAAAGGCAAGAAATTTATTGAAACTAAATGGGTCTTTAGGAATAAACTTAACGAACAAGGAAAAATAATAAGGAATAAGGCTAGGCTAGTAGCTAAGGGGTTTAGCCAAGTAGAAGGTCTTGATTATGATGAAACCTATGCCCCTGTAGCCAGACTTGAATCCATTAGAATGCTCTTAAGTTATGCAGCCCATAAGGGATTTAAGCTTTATCAAATGGATGTTAAGTCAGCCTTCCTGAATGGCCTAATTAAAGAAGAGGTTTATGTAGGTCAACCTCCTGGTTTTGAAAGCTTAGAACACCCTGACTATGTCTTTAGACTTAAGAAAGCCTTATATGGACTTAAGCAAGCCCCTAGGGCCTGGTATGAAAGACTGTCTAACTACTTAGTTTCTAAAGGCTTTAACCAAGGCAAAATTGACCCAACACTATTTGTTAAAACCCTAAAAAATGATATTTTTGTAGCCCAAGTATATGTAGATGATATAGTATTTGGCTCAACCAACTCTGACTTTTTACAAGATTTCACAAAGATAATGGAAACTGAATTTGAAATGAGTTTAGTAGGTAAATTAACTTTCTTTTTAGGGCTACAAATAAAACAGACAGTGAGGGTACTTTTGTCTATCAACAAAAATACACTAAAGAATTACTTAGAAAATTTGGAATGGATAGTGCTAAAGAAATTAAGACACCTATGGCTACCAATCAAACTATAGATAGTGACACAAATGGCAAACCTGTTGACCTTAAGTATTATAGAAGTGCTATAGGTAGCTTACTTTACCTAACTGCAAGTCGACCTGATATTCTCTTTGCAGTTAGTATGTGTGCTAGGTATCAAACATGTGCTAAAGAATCACATCTAACCCTAGTTAAAAGGATATTTAGGTATCTCAAAGGGACAGAAAGTTTAGGAATTTGGTACCCTAGAACAGCCCAGTTTGAACTTATTGGATATTCTGACTCAGATTATGCTGGCTGTAAATTAGACAGAAAAAGTACCAGTGGTGGATGCCAACTTCTAGGACCCTCACTAGTTAGTTGGTTTAGTAGAAAACAACACTGTGTTGCCCTATCCACCACTGAAGCTGAGTACATAGCAATGGGTGAATGTGTAGCCCAACTACTTTGGATGATGCATACCTTAAAAGATTTTAACTTAGATTTTAAGAAAGTCAAAATTTATATAGATAACCTAAGTTCAATCAATTTAACCAAAAACCCAATCCACCACTCTAGGACCAAACATATAGAAATCAAACACCATTTTGTCAGAGATCATGTAAATAAAGGAGAAATTGAACTTAACCATGTTGAATCCAAGTCTAACCTAGCTGATATATTTACCAAACCACTTCCTGAATCTGAATTTAGCAACTTGAGAAGATTAATAGGAATGTGTGTTATAGACTAGGACTGACCTGATAAGCTTAAGTTAACTTTTTTTTTACACATGGACTTTTTCAAACTTGTTTTTCAAAGTTTATTATATTTCAAAATTTAACTTAAACACGGACTTTTCAAATGTGGTTTTCAAAAACTTTTATTGTCTTTCAAAATCTGATTTTCAAAACTGGCAGACTTAGCCTAGGCTCTGACCCCTAGAATTGCATGAACCTATAGATTTAGGTAGCCGCATCTCACAAAACACATTAAGATTACCTTGTTTGTGTTTGCAAAAACATAGAACGGTTGTGAGATGCATAGGACTCTGCCTGGACTTCCGAATGCTTAAGTCAGTGCATCACAGTAAGTCTGGGCGTAAAATACCAACGTTACAGTGATCAAGTCAAGTAGTCTTGCCTTAAAAGCTGAGCTAGACCTTACTACTTGACTTGACTAACTCAGTGAACACTACTATCATCTAGATAGTTAGTCGGTAACTAGAGTTAGACATATGAAAAGGGACCACAATCATTACTTGGTCCAGGGGGAGCTAAGGTCAAAACACTTTTTCAAAATGTCATTTGAAAATTTTGATAAATATTGATTCCTAAAATTTTTTTTAAGATGATATTATATTTCCAAAAAAAAAAAAAATTTTTAAAAAAAGCTAAGTTAATATATTTAAGACTAGTTTTTTTTTAACACTTAGCCTATATTTCTACTCCCTTAAAAGTTATTATGCTTATAAATAGTTCCTTGCAATTCCTATTTAGCATTGAAAATCCGTATTTTTGGGTCTTGCAAATCTCCTTTTTCAAATTTTACTAATTTTCCTTGATAAACTATTTTCAAATTAACTTTAAAATAAAAACACTTATGTTTTTTTTGAAAATCCACTATTAACTTGTTCTTATACTAGAAAGTATCAAAATATTTTGATTGATTTACTTGCAAAATGATTCTTTTGAAATATTTTATTTGTAGTTTGGATATCCCTAGGACATAATAGAATGTTTACCTTGAAATTGACAAGGAATTCTAAGGCTTGTCAAGTTAAGGGGAGTTCAAACTAACTTGGAAAATTAATTTTAAGAATAGTTTGATTAAGTCTATGATATTACTTTTAGTATAACTTTTTCAAAGAATCTAAGGCATATTCTTGAAAAATTAGTTTTAAAAATTGAATAATGGTCTTGAAACTTTTAAAGCTTATTCTTAGAATATCTTCCTTCTTCTAAGTAAAGCCAGTAGCAAAGTTTCTTTTGGCTTTGAAAAATATGTATTATTTGGGAAAAATATGTATTGTCAAGCTTAACTTTGAAAATATTTCTAATTCATTTGAAAATAATGTTGTTGAAAACTATTTGTTAGTTTTGAAAGCTAAGTTGATTGATTTAGGGGGAGTTTTTTTACTTAGGCTATTTATCTTACTTAATCTATTTTGCCTAAGTCTAGTTTTCCCTATCACTTAGCTTTAATCTATTTGCCTAGTTACTCTCCGTAACTTAATATACGTATGTTTTTTGATGAATGACAAAGGGGGAGAGTAGGGTTAAAGCTTAGAAAATTCTATTTGCTACTTAATTTTGCACCATGTACTTTCATGCTTATCTTTTATTTACTTGCATGTATCTGCTAGTTTTTCTCTAACTTTAACCTGAGTTGTCAATACATCAAAAAGGGGGAGATTGTTGGTGCAGTTTGCACTAACGGTCAAACTCGGGTTTTGATGTATGACAAAGTGGTTAAAGTTAGGGTGTGTGTGTTTAACCTCTTTACCAAGTGTGCAGGGTTGAAAGACTTAGGACCAGACACCAGGCTGAAGTCCAGGATGGTTGAGTCCTGGCGGGAAGTCCAGTTGGGTCCGCGGGACCTGACAACTGGCTGAAGACCAAGTTGGTTGAGACTTGGCAGGAAGACCAAGGTGGTTGAGCCTTGGCAGGAAGTCCTGGTAGGGTCAAGAAGTCAAGTAGAGCTGCACAATGGGTAAGTAAGGTAAGTCACTGGAGGAGCGACCCAGTGAGGACGAGTCCAATCTTGGACTTTAGGCGCGGTCCAACTTAGACCCATTTAGGTGATCTAAGTTGAGTCCTGGTTAGATCCTGGTCTGGGAGACAGGATCTAATTAACTTAGAATTGTTTCTGATTTTAGTCCATATAAAATTGTGCTAGCCTTGTTTTGGACTAACCCTGGATGCAGGACCGAAGGACTATGTTTCTGCAGCTCAGAGAGCCTCAAAGGAGTGAGGCCGTAGCTGAGCAGGGCGCCCCAGAGTCAACCCAAGGTCAGCAGAGAGGTAAACGCCCCGACAGCAGCGCTATTCGGGGCGCCCCGCTTAAATCGGGCGCCCCCTGTGCCACCTCACTGCTAGCTGCCGAAGCTCGCCCTCGCGAAGCCTGAAGATGAGCTTTGACCGGTCAAATCGGGCGCCCCGCGCGCGTCGGGCGCCCCAGTCAAAGCTGATCCCGAAGAAGCAGAGATCAGCCTTGACCGGAGGGCTCGCCGGATCAAGAGCCACGTGGGGGGCGCCCCGAGCATGTCGGGCGCCCCCTGCCCTATATAAAGAGGGCCTCGACCCTCTTCAAAGAACAACAATTCTTTCAACGCTTCCAAGTTCTTCTACGCTCGCGCCTTGCTCCGGAAACGCTTCACTTCGAGCCGACGACGTCCTGCTGCCCCGAAAGAGTCGACCTACTCCGGACGTCGGTAAAAGAAGAATTTCTTTTAATACTTTATTGCACTTAATTACTTGAAAGTGTGGGGTTGTCACACTTTCAATTCATTTGTACTCGCCTACTCTATCGGGGTTGACCGATAGAGAGTTTTAGTGATTGCCCAACGGAAAGGTCCGAGGGACCTGGGCCTTCGAGTAGGAGTCGCCGAAGGCTCCGAACGAAGTAAAAATCGTTCGTGTTTGTGTGTTCGTTTTTCGTCTCTTTCATTTCCGCTGTGCACGCTTTTTAAAGCACTCTGATTTAATTTTTTAAAAGTCACGTGATTCACCCCCCCTCTCACGTGCATCGATCCTACAAGTGGTATCAGAGCCTGGTACGCTCTGTATCGGTGCAACCACCATAAGAGCCGGGGGAAATCCAGTTTTTTTTCGAGTTTTGGTTTTTCGCTACACTTGATCTAAATTAGGTATTGTTGCCTAGATTTGGATTACTTTTTCCGTTCGTTTGATTTTACTTGAATCTGGTGCAACACCGTTCAAGTTGCTTTTTAGTTAGTTTATCATTTCCCGCACTACTAATCCAAGACCCAGTCTTGGGATATTTTTTCTACTTTTATTTCGTGTGCACAGAAGTTAAATGGCCCAAGGTGAAGGCTATAGCACTGCTCGCCCTCCCCTCTTTAATGGGGAAGACTTTCCCTACTGGAAGAGAAGGATGGAGGTGTATCTGAAGACCGACATGGATCAGTGGTTTGCAGTTCAAACAGGCTACACACCGCCAATGGATGAGGGAAATAATGCTCCACTAAGGCCCGACAGATGGAACTCAGAAATGAAGAAAAAGGCTCAGACCGAGTTCAAAGCCCAGAACACCCTCCAGTGCGGACTTACCAAAGAGGAGCTAAACAGAATTGGACCAACCGACTCAGCAAAGGAGCTATGGGACAAATTAATTGAACTACATGAAGGCACCTCTGATGCCAAGGTAACAAAAAGGGATTTACTCTTAAATAAGTTATTTAATATAAAAATGCAGGAAGGAGAATCTGCTAGCCAACTCCACGCCCGGATCAAGGACATACTGAATGGACTCCACATGATCGGGCACAAACAGGAGAACCGGGACATAATAAGGTACGCTTTAAATGCATTCCCTAGAAATTCACTATGGGCATCTATTATAGATGCCTATAAAATTTCTAGGAACCTTTCTAAAATTAATTTAGATGAATTGTTTTGTGAATTAGAACTGCACGAACAGACTAACGCCAAGGCCGAGAAAGGGCTAGCTTTATTTGCAGGTTCACCAAAGGAAGCCAAATCAAAGAGAAAAGTCCAAGAAGAACCTGAAGATGAGTCAGGCTCTGATGAAGAAGAACAACTGGTGAACTTGGTAAGAAAAATGTTCACCAGAAGGAAGAACAAACTTTCAAAGAAGGATATTCAAAAGGTGATGAAGCCCTACAGCACTGAAGGTAAAAGCAAAATGATCTGCTTCGGCTGTAACAGAAAAGGGCACTTCAAACATGAATGCCCTTACAAGAAAGAGGACCAACCCACTAAGAACAAAAAGAAGAAGGCTCTTCAAGCCACGTGGGATGAAAGCTCGGACGATTCCGACGATGAACAACCGAAGAATGCAAGCTACCTCGCACTGATGGCAACCGGACCAGAATCGGACTCGGAGCAAGACGAGGATTCCGAATACGAGTCGAGTCAAGAGATCGGACTCTTTTCGGACGACTCGACTAAGGTATATTTAGATTCAGTAAATAAAAAGTTCTTTAAAATTATTTCTGTTTTAAATAAAAAATTGCTTGAATCTGAATCTAGAAATGACCAGCTTCTTAAGGAAAATCAAGACCTTAAGGAGCAATTAATTAATACCATAACATTAACTGAACAAACTAAAAATCAAAAATTAATTGAGCTTGAAACTGAAAACTTAACCCTAAAGGGTGAAGTCCTAAAACTTAAGGATCTACTAGCAACTTTCACAACCCGATCCAAGAACCTTGACCTTATTCTTGGATCACAAAAGGGCATGTACAACAAATCTGGGATTGGATATAAATCAAGATCGAACCAAAGATCTTTTGTCTCCTTTATCCACCCCCGCAAAAATCAACGAAAAGCGTGGGTTCCGAAAGCTTATCTAACAAAGCAAGTAGGTCAGAATCAATTTTATGTCCCAAAAAGGGACATCCATTACATTGACCCTAAACACCCAGTCTACAATTTAGGGGGAGGCTCCAAACTAGTTGGCACCTTAAAATCAGCCTCTGCCCAGGTGGGCACTTAGGATTAGCTTCAAAGTTAATTTGAATCTTGTACTATTTAGTACCAAGGTTTTCAATGAGTAAGTTAAAAGTTCAACTTCTTTAAGCGGCTTTGCCTAGAAAATGGTTGTTGCTCCAATAAGGCTTCGGCCAAAGAAGGCCACTGTGCCTCGCCATGGCCTGGAAGCCAATTATTGAAGTGTACTTTTAAATTACTACTTGTTAAACTTGGATCTAACACAAGGTCAAGTTAACTTTTCTAATCAAACTCAAAATCATCTCACAAAATCATAAGACTCCATTGATTGATAACTTAGACCGAGTGAGATGAATAAGGATAACCAAATTCAAATTATTGATTGATAACTCAACTTTCAAAAATTAAAATTCAAATTCAAATTAAAATTAAAATTAAAATTAAAATTCAAATTCAAATTAAAATTAAAATTAAAATTAAAATTCAAATTAAAATTAAAATTAAAATTCAAATTCAAATTCAAATTAAAATTAAAATTCAAATTCAAATTCAAATTAAAATTAAAATTCAAATTAAAATTAAAATTAAAATTCAAATTAAAATTCAAATTAAAATTCAAATTAAAATTAAAATTAAAATTAAAATTAAAATTAAAATTAAAATTCAAATTAAAATTCAAAATCAAAATTAACATAACTCAAATTCAAAATTCAAACTCAAGTTTTTAAATCTTCTTAGATTTTTTTAAAAAACTCAACCTAAGGTCTAAACTTTTACTTAACTGTAGGAAAACAAATGGATTATTGACAGTGGATGCTCCAGACACATGACTGGGGATCCCACCAAATTTACAGAACTCAAGTACAAAAGACTAGGGACCGTTGCTTTTGGAAACAACGGTAAACTTAAGGTAATTGGCCTAGGCAATATTGAACTTGAGTCTGATTTCATAATAACAAATGTATTACTTGTTGAGAATTTTAACTTCAATTTACTAAGCATTAGCCAATTGTGTGACACTGGTTATAAGGTTAGGTTCCTATCAAATGAATGTCTGATCAAACACAATGACAACCCAAACATCACACTTAGAGGACTTAGGCACAATAACATTTATAAAATTAAGTTAACCTGTCCCTTAGAAAATTGCCTCTTAACCCATAAGGATGAGACTTGGCTCTGGCATAGGAGACTTTCACATACTCACTTCAGAAAACTACCTAAACTAAATGGTTTAGTTAGAGGCCTACCAAAGTTATCTAACCTTGAGTCAACCTTATGTAATGCTTGTCAACAAGGAAAACAAACTAGGTCAACCCACAAACCAACTAATCAAACTCAAACCAAGTCAATTCTGGAATTAATTCACCTAGACCTATTTGACTCACATGGGGTTAAATCAATTAATGGTAACCTATACTGCCTAGTAATTATAGATGACTATTCAAGATTTACCTGGGTAAAATTCTTAAAAAATAAAGATGAAACTTTTGATACACTCACTCAATTTTGTAAATTAACGGAAAATGAAAAGGGGGTTAAAATCAAAAGATTTAGGAGCGATAATGGCGGAGAATTCAAAAATCATAAATTTAATCAATTTTGTCTAGAAAAAGGCTACCATCACGAATTCTCTTGCCCTAAAACACCTCAACAAAATGGAATTGTCGAAAGAAAAAATAGAACACTACAAGAAGCAGCTAGAACAATGCTTAATGAATACAACTTACCTAAATACCTTTGGGCTGAGGCTGTTAGTACAGCTTGTTATGTACAAAATAGAATAACTCTAATTAAAAACCTAGGAAAGACCTCTTTTGAAATCTATTATAACAAACAACCAAACATTAAATACCTTAAAGTATTTGGATGTAAAGTCTATATCTTAAATACTAGAGAACACTTAGGAAAATTTACTTCTAAGGTTGAGGAAGGTATCTTTGTAGGTTATTCCCTAACCAGTAGAGCCTATAGAGTTTATAACAAAACTACCCTAAAAATTGAAGAAACTACAAATGTAAAATTTGATGAAAAATCTGACCCAAATAACTCTGATCAAACCACCTACCAACCAATTGACTTTGTTAGATCCAGTACTGACCCTGATGAAAGGCCAATTGAGGACCAAAACGATGATCTAACTGAACCCACACCTGAAACTGAACCTAACCAACCCAGAACTGTACGAGTTAACTCAGACCACCCAACTAATCAAATCTTAGGTAATCCAGAACTAAGGGTTCAGACTAGATCAGCTTTTAGGAACCTTAGTCAAATTGCATTGATTTCAAAAATTGAACCCAAGTCTATAGAAGAGTCCTTACTTGACCCTGATTGGATCATAGCCATGCAGGAAGAGTTAGCCCAATTTGAACGTAGTCAAGTCTGGGACTTAGTACCCTTACCTAAAGGCAAGAAATTTATTGAAACTAAATGGGTCTTTAGGAATAAACTTAACGAACAAGGAGAAACAATAAGGAATAAGGCTAGGCTAGTAGCTAAGGGGTTTAGCCAAGTAGAAGGTCTTGATTATGATGAAACCTATGCCCCTGTAGCCAGACTTGAATCCATTAGAATGCTCTTAAGTTATGCAGCCCATAAGGGATTTAAGCTTTATCAAATGGATGTTAAGTCAGCCTTCCTGAATGGCCTAATTAAAGAAGAGGTTTATGTAGGTCAACCTCCTGGTTTTGAAAGCTTAGAACACCCTGACTATGTCTTTAGACTTAAGAAAGCCTTATATGGACTTAAGCAAGCCCCTAGGGCCTGGTATGAAAGACTGTCTAACTACTTAGTTTCTAAAGGCTTTAACCAAGGCAAAATTGACCCAACACTATTTGTTAAAACCCTAAAAAATGATATTTTTGTAGCCCAAGTATATGTAGATGATATAGTATTTGGCTCAACCAACTCTGACTTTTTACAAGATTTCACAAAGATAATGGAAACTGAATTTGAAATGAGTTTAGTAGGTAAATTAACTTTCTTTTTAGGGCTACAAATAAAACAGACAAGTGAGGGTACTTTTGTCTATCAACAAAAATACACTAAAGAATTACTTAGAAAATTTGGAATGGATAGTGCTAAAGAAATTAAGACACCTATGGCTACCAATCAAACTATAGATAGTGACACAAATGGCAAACCTGTTGACCTTAAGTATTATAGAAGTGCTATAGGTAGCTTACTTTACCTAACTGCAAGTCGACCTGATATTCTCTTTGCAGTTAGTATGTGTGCTAGGTATCAAACATGTGCTAAAGAATCACATCTAACCCTAGTTAAAAGGATATTTAGGTATCTCAAAGGGACAGAAAGTTTAGGAATTTGGTACCCTAGAACAGCCCAGTTTGAACTTATTGGATATTCTGACTCAGATTATGCTGGCTGTAAATTAGACAGAAAAAGTACCAGTGGTGGATGCCAACTTCTAGGACCCTCACTAGTTAGTTGGTTTAGTAGAAAACAACACTGTGTTGCCCTATCCACCACTGAAGCTGAGTACATAGCAATGGGTGAATGTGTAGCCCAACTACTTTGGATGATGCATACCTTAAAAGATTTTAACTTAGATTTTAAGAAAGTCAAAATTTATATAGATAACCTAAGTTCAATCAATTTAACCAAAAACCCAATCCACCACTCTAGGACCAAACATATAGAAATCAAACACCATTTTGTCAGAGATCATGTAAATAAAGGAGAAATTGAACTTAACCATGTTGAATCCAAGTCTAACCTAGCTGATATATTTACCAAACCACTTCCTGAATCTGAATTTAGCAACTTGAGAAGATTAATAGGAATGTGTGTTATAGACTAGGACTGACCTGATAAGCTTAAGTTAACTTTTTTTTACACATGGACTTTTTCAAACTTGTTTTTCAAAGTTTATTATATTTCAAAATTTAACTTAAACACGGACTTTTCAAATGTGGTTTTCAAAAACTTTTATTGTCTTTCAAAATCTGATTTTCAAAACTGGCAGACTTAGCCTAGGCTCTGACCCCTAGAATTGCATGAACCTATAGATTTAGGTAGCCGCATCTCACAAAACACATTAAGATTACCTTGTTTGTGTTTGCAAAAACATAGAACGGTTGTGAGATGCATAGGACTCTGCCTGGACTTCCGAATGCTTAAGTCAGTGCATCACAGTAAGTCTGGGCGTAAAATACCAACGTTACAGTGATCAAGTCAAGTAGTCTTGCCTTAAAAGCTGAGCTAGACCTTACTACTTGACTTGACTAACTCAGTGAACACTACTATCATCTAGATAGTTAGTCGGTAACTAGAGTTAGACATATGAAAAGGGACCACAATCATTACTTGGTCCAGGGGAGCTAAGGTCAAAACACTTTTTCAAAATGTCATTTGAAAATTTTGATAAATATTGATTCCTAAAATTTTTTTTGATATTATATTTTCTGAAAAAAAAAAATTTTTTTAAAAAAAGCTAAGTTAATATATTTAAGACTAGTTTTTTTTAACACTTAGCCTATATTTCTACTCCCTTAAAAGTTATTATGCTTATAAATAGTTCCTTGCAATTCCTATTTAGCATTGAAAATCCGTATTTTTGGGTCTTGCAAATCTCCTTTTTCAAATTTTACTAATTTTCCTTGATAAACTATTTTCAAATTAACTTTAAAATAAAAACACTTATGTTTTTTTTGAAAATCCACTATTAACTTGTTCTTATACTAGAAAGTATCAAAATATTTTGATTGATTTACTTGCAAAAATGATTCTTTTGAAATATTTTTATTTGTAGTTTGGATATCCCTAGGACATAATAGAATGTTTACCTTGAATTGACAAGGAATTCTAAGGGCTTGTCAAGTTAAGGGGAGTTCAAACTAACTTGGAAAAATTTTAAATAGTTTGATTAAGTCTATGATATTACTTTTAAGTATAACTATTTTCAAAAGAATCTAAGGCATATTCTTGAAAAATTAGTTTTAAAATTGAATAATGGTCTTGAAACTTTTAAAGCTTATTCTTAGAATATCTTCCTTCTTCTAAGTTAAAGCCCAGTAGCAAAGTTTCTTTTGGCTTTGAAAAATATGTATTATTTGGGAAAAATATGTATTGTCAAGCTTAACTTTGAAAATATTTCTAATTCATTTGAAAAATAATGTTGTTGAAAACTATTTGTTAGTTTTGAAAGCTAAGTTGATTGATTTAGGGGGAGTTTTTTTTACTTAGGCTATTTATCTTACTTAATCTATTTTGCCTAAGTCTAGTTTTCCCTATCACTTAGCTTTCTATTGCCTAACTCTCCGTAACTTAATATACGTATGTTTTTTGATGAATGACAAAGGGGGAGAGTAGGGTTAAAGCTTAGAAAATTCTATTTGCTACTTAATTTTGCACCATGTACTTTCATGCTTATCTTTTATTTACTTGCATGTATCTGCTAGTTTTTCTCTAACTTTAACCTGAGTTGTCAATACATCAAAAAGGGGGAGATTGTTGGTGCAGTTTGCACTAACGGTCAAACTCGGGTTTTGATGTATGACAAAGTGGTTAAAGTTAGGGTTGTGTGTGTTTAACCTCTTTACCAAGTGTGCAGGGTTGAAAGACTTAGGACCAGACACCAGGCTGAAGTCCAGGATGGTTGAGTCCTGGCGGGAAGTCCAGTTGGGTCCGCGGGACCTGACAACTGGCTGAAGACCAAGTTGGTTGAGACTTGGCAGGAAGACCAAGGTGGTTGAGCCTTGGCAGGAAGTCCTGGTAGGGTCAAGAAGTCAAGTAGAGCTGCACAATGGGTAAGTAAGGTAAGTCACTGGAGGAGCGACCC
>JAGFNQ010000636.1:351550-389500 GCA_024364735.1 Boesenbergia rotunda
TGCCTCTTAACCCATAAGGATGAGACTTGGCTCTGGCATAGGAGACTTTCACATACTCACTTCAGAAAAACTACCTAAACTAAATGGTTTAGTTAGAGGCCTACCAAAGTTATCTAACCTTGAGTCAACCTTATGTAATGCTTGTCAACAAGGAAAACAAACTAGGTCAACCCACAAACCAACTAATCAAACTCAAACCAAGTCAATTCTGGAATTAATTCACCTAGACCTATTTGACTCACATGGGGTTAAATCAATTAATGGTAACCTATACTGCCTAGTAATTATAGATGACTATTCAAGATTTACCTGGGTAAAATTCTTAAAAAATAAAGATGAAACTTTTGATACACTCACTCAATTTTGTAAATTAACGAAAAATGAAAAGGGGGTTAAAATCAAAAGATTTAGGAGCGATAATGGCGGAGAATTCAAAAATCATAAATTTAATCAATTTTGTCTAGAAAAAGGCTACCATCACGAATTCTCTTGCCCTAAAACACCTCAACAAAATGGAATTGTAGAAAGAAAAAATAGAACACTACAAGAAGCAGCTAGAACAATGCTTAATGAATACAACTTACCTAAATACCTTTGGGCTGAGGCTGTTAGTACAGCTTGTTATGTACAAAATAGAATAACTCTAATTAAAAACCTAGGAAAGACCTCTTTTGAAATCTATTATAACAAACAACCAAACATTAAATACCTTAAAGTATTTGGATGTAAAGTCTATATCTTAAATACTAGAGAACACTTAGGAAAATTTACTTCTAAGGTTGAGGAAGGTATCTTTGTAGGTTATTCCCTAACCAGTAGAGCCTATAGAGTTTATAACAAAACTACCCTAAAAATTGAAGAAACTACAAATGTAAAATTTGATGAAAAATCTGACCCAAATAACTCTGATCAAACCACCTACCAACCAATTGACTTTGTTAGATCCAGTACTGACCCTGATGAAAGGCCAATTGAGGACCAAAACGATGATCTAACTGAACCCACATCTGAAACTGAACCTAACCAACCCAGAACTGTACGAGTTAACTCAGACCACCCAACTAATCAAATCTTAGGTAATCCAGAACTAAGGGTTCAGACTAGATCAGCTTTTAGGAACCTTAGTCAAATTGCATTGATTTCAAAAATTGAACCCAAGTCTATAGAAGAGTCCTTACTTGACCCTGATTGGATCATAGCCATGCAGGAAGAGTTAGCCCAATTTGAACGTAGTCAAGTCTGGGACTTAGTACCCTTACCTAAAGGCAAGAAATTTATTGAAACTAAATGGGTCTTTAGGAATAAACTTAACGAACAAGGAGAAACAATAAGGAATAAGGCTAGGCTAGTAGCTAAGGGGTTTAGCCAAGTAGAAGGTCTTGATTATGATGAAACCTATGCCCCTGTAGCCAGACTTGAATCCATTAGAATGCTCTTAAGTTATGCAGCCCATAAGGGATTTAAGCTTTATCAAATGGATGTTAAGTCAGCCTTCCTGAATGGCCTAATTAAAGAAGAGGTTTATGTAGGTCAACCTCCTGGTTTTGAAAGCTTAGAACACCCTGACTATGTCTTTAGACTTAAGAAAGCCTTATATGGACTTAAGCAAGCCCCTAGGGCCTGGTATGAAAGACTGTCTAACTACTTAGTTTCTAAAGGCTTTAACCAAGGCAAAATTGACCCAACACTATTTGTTAAAACCCTAAAAAATGATATTTTTGTAGCCCAAGTATATGTAGATGATATAGTATTTGGCTCAACCAACTCTGACTTTTTACAAGATTTCACAAAGATAATGGAAACTGAATTTGAAATGAGTTTAGTAGGTAAATTAACTTTCTTTTTAGGGCTACAAATAAAACAGACTAGTGAGGGTACTTTTGTCTATCAACAAAAATACACTAAAGAATTACTTAGAAAATTTGGAATGATAGTGCTAAAGAAATTAAGACACCTATGGCTACCAATCAAACTATAGATAGTGACACAAATGGCAAACCTGTTGACCTTAAGTATTATAGAAGTGCTATAGGTAGCTTACTTTACCTAACTGCAAGTCGACCTGATATTCTCTTTGCAGTTAGTATGTGTGCTAGGTATCAAACATGTGCTAAAGAATCACATCTAACCCTAGTTAAAAGGATATTTAGGTATCTCAAAGGGACAGAAAGTTTAGGAATTTGGTACCCTAGAACAGCCCAGTTTGAACTTATTGGATATTCTGACTCAGATTATGCTGGCTGTAAATTAGACAGAAAAAGTACCAGTGGTGGATGCCAACTTCTAGGACCCTCACTAGTTAGTTGGTTTAGCAGAAAACAACACTGTGTTGCCCTATCCACCACTGAAGCTGAGTACATAGCAATGGGTGAATGTGTAGCCCAACTACTTTGGATGATGCATACCTTAAAAGATTTTAACTTAGATTTTAAGAAAGTCAAAATTTATATAGATAACCTAAGTTCAATCAATTTAACCAAAAACCCAATCCACCACTCTAGGACCAAACATATAGAAATCAAACACCATTTTGTCAGAGATCATGTAAATAAAGGAGAAATTGAACTTAACCATGTTGAATCCAAGTCTAACCTAGCTGATATATTTACCAAACCACTTCCTGAATCTGAATTTAGCAACTTGAGAAGATTAATAGGAATGTGTGTTATAGACTAGGACTGACCTGATAAGCTTAAGTTAATTTTTTTTCACATGGACTTTTTCAAACTTGTTTTTCAAAGTTTATTATATTTCAAAATTTAACTTAAACACGGACTTTTCAAATGTGGTTTTCAAAAAACTTTTATTGTCTTTCAAAATCTGATTTTCAAAACTGGCAGACTTAGCCTAGGCTCTGACCCCTAGAATTGCATGAACCTATAGATTTAGGTAGCCGCATCTCACAAAACACATTAAGATTACCTTGTTTGTGTTTGCAAAAACATAGAACGGTTGTGAGATGCATAGGACTCTGCCTGGACTTCCGAATGCTTAAGTCAGTGCATCACAGTAAGTCTGGGCGTAAAATACCTACGTTACAGTGATCAAGTCAAGTAGTCTTGCACTGAAATTTGAGCTAGACATTATTACTTGACTTGACTAACTCAGTGAACACTACTATCATCTAGATAGTTAGTCAGTAACTAGAGTTAGACATATGAAAAGGGACCACGATCATTACTTGGTCCAGGGGGAGCTGAGGTCAAAATACTTTTTCAAAATGTCATTTTTAACAAAACACATTTGAAAATTTTGATAAATATTGATCCCTAAAATTTTTTTTGATATTATATTTTCTAAAAAAAAAAAAGGGAATTTAAAAAAAAAAAAACTAAGTTAAAAAATTTAAGACTAGTTTTTTTTAACACTTAGCATATATTTCTACTCCCTTAAAAGTTATTATGCTTATACATAGTTCCTTGCAATTCCTATTTAGCATTGAAAATTCTGTTTTGCAAATCTCCTTTTTCAAATTAACTTTAAAATAAAAACACTTATGTTTTTTTGAAAATCCACTATTAGCTTGTTCTTATACTAGAAAGTATCAAAATACTTTAATTGATTTAAAGATTAGTAGCAAAGTTTCTTTTGGCTTTGAAAAATATGTATTATTTGGGAAATTTTTATATATTGTCAAGCTTAACTTTGAAAATATTTCGAATTAATGTTGTTGAAAACTATTTGTTAGTTTTGAAAGCTAAGTTAATAAAAGCTAAGTTAATTGATTTAGGGGGAGTTTTTTTTTGACTATTTATCTTACTTAATCTATTTTGCCTAAGTCTAGTTTTCCCTATCACTTAGCTTTGGATCCTACTCTCCGTAACTTAATATACGTATGTTTTTTTTGATGAATGACAAAGGGGGAGAGTAGGGTTAAAGCTTAGAAAATTCTATTTGCTACTTAATTCTTTCATGCTTATTTTTTTTACTTGCATGTATCTGCTAGTTTTTCTCTAAACTTTAACCTGAGTTGTCAATACATCAAAAAGGGGGAGATTGTTGGTGCAGTTTGCACTAACGGTCAAACTCGGGTTTTGATGTATGACAAAGTGGTTAAAGTTAGGGTTGTGTGTGTTTAACCTCTTTACCAAGTGTGCAGGATTGAAAGACTTAGGACCAGACACCAGGCTGAAGTCCAGGATGGTTGAGTCCTGGCGGGAAGTCCAGTTGGGTCCGCGGGACCTGACAACTGGCTGAAGACCAAGTTGGTTGAGACTTGGCAAGAAGACCAAGGTGGTTGAGCCTTGGCAGGAAGTCCTGGTAGGATCAAGAAGTCAAATAGAACTGCACAATGGGTAAGTAAGGTAAGTCACTGGAGGAGCGACCCAGTGAGGACGAGTCCAATCTTGGACTTTAGGCGCGGTCCAACTTAGACCCATTTAGGTGATCTAAGTTGAGTCCTGGTTAGATCCTGGTCTGGGAGACAGGATCTAATTAACTTAGAATTATATCTTATTTTAGTCCATATAAAATTGTGCTATCCTTGTTTTGGACTAACCCTGGATGCAGGACCGAAGGACTGTGTTTCTGCAGCTCAGAGAGCCTCAAAGGAGTGAGGCCGTAGCTGAGCAGGGCGCCCCGGATGTGTCGGGCGCCCCAGAGTCAACCCAAAGTCAGCGGAGAGGTAAACGCCGCGACAGCAGCGCAATTGGGGGCGCCCCGCATGTCTCGGGCGCCCACTGTGCCACGCCACTGAAGGCGGCTGCAGCTCACCCTCGCGAAGCCAGAAGATGGGATTTTGACCGGTCAATCGGGCGCCCCGCGCGCGTCGGGCGCCCCAGTCAAAAGCAATCCCGAAGTAGACGAGATTAGCTCTGACCGGAGCATCGCCGGATCTACAGCCACGTGGGGGGCGCCCCGAGCATGTCGGGCGCCCCCTGCCCTATATAAAGAGGGCCTCGACCCTCTTCAAAGAACAACACTTTTTTCAACGCTCCAAGTTCTTCTACGCTCGCGCCCTGCTCTGGAAACGCTACACTTCGAGCCGACGACGTCCCGCTACCCCGAAAGAGTCGACCTACTCCGGACGTCGGTAAAAAGAAGAATTTCTTTTAATACTTTATTGCACTTAATTACTTGAAAGTGTGGGGTTGTCACACTTTCATTTCATTTGTACTCGCCTACTCTATCGGGGTTGACCGATAGAGAGTTTTAGTAGATTGCCCAACGGAAAGGTCCGAGGGACCTGGGCCTTCGAGTAGGAGTCGCCGGAGGCTCCGAACGAAGTAAAAATCGTTCGTGTTTGCGTGTTTGTTTTTCGTCTCTTTCATTTCCGCTGTGCACGCTCTTTAAAGCACTCTGATTTAATTTTTTAAAAAGTCACGTGATTCACCCCCCTCTCACGTGCATCGATCTTACACCCATACTCATTCATAATCCATTAGTAGCATCAAATTACATGGTATTTTCAAATTAAACCCAATTTCTTTCAATTATAATACCATTTTCACTCTTTTTCTCCCTAAATCCCCTTTTAGTGTGCCAGAACCTAAGATTAGGGCTTACCCAAGTCTCCCAATCCTATTTGGCACATTTCATCTAATTCCTTGGGAGAAATACTGTTGAGATCCACTTACCATAGATCCCAAAGGCTCCTAGAGCTCCCCCTTGAGCTCTGAGCCTTAGCCACCTCCCTAGGTGACTCGATCCACACTAGTCCACATCGGTGTCCCACCGGTGACTCTTGGCCTTCAAAGTGAGCTTTCTTAACCTTGGACACCTTGTCCTTGGTTAAGTCACCCTCTCTACCTTTGGATGACATCCCCTTGCCATCCTTGGACCTTCCCTCCTTAGTAAGATTGTATGTTTTCCCAACATACTTCTTTCCATTGCCCTTGGAGGTCTTAGATCGGTACCCCAATCCCGATCTATCATAGTTGGGTTTGATGCTACCCAACACCATGTCTAAGCCCTTAGATCCAACCGTGAATCTTTCTAGGGCTTTTTCTAATGTATCAAGCCTTACCCTCAAGGCTTGATTTTCCCTCTCTAGACCTTTAATTTTGGAGTCCATATGTCCACTTTGGACATCCTTAGAACTACCCATTTTCTTAGGCACATTCTTTCCCTTCTTGGGATTAGTGTCATGATCTTTAGATACAAAGGTCCTAGATTTATCATGATGCATGCTTTTCTTAGAATATTGATCTACCTTGTTATCCTTAGTCCTATCATTATATTTAAAACCAAAGTTATGCACCATTAGGCAGTTTTCATGAAATCTAGCATGCATGGATGAACAATTTGCATTATTTCTAACATTCATAGAGGTATTTAAATTTGAATGGCAAATTGACCTAGGGTTAGGAATTACCTCCCTTACCCTTGTAGTCCCTCCGTGTTGTGATCTTTGCTTCCTTCTCTCTTCTTTCTCCCATCTTCTTAGATGCTCCATTTTCTTGAGCTTTCCACTCATTGGGCATCTTGTGTGGTAGTGTCCTAGCTCTCCACACGTGAAGCATCTAATTTTCTTCTTACCTTGAGCCTCTTTATTCCTACAACCCATGTTAGATTTAACCGAAATTGACCCGGGTTTAGAAGTTACCTCTCTTTTATCTTTTGGGCACTTGTCCTTGTAGTGCCCCTTTTCATTACACCCAAAGCATGTAATGTGGTCCTTTCTCTTGGCTTTGGTGGAGGTAGATGCTAGGTTGACTACTTCTTCAACTTTTGACGATGTGGAGGCTTCCTCTTGATCACGTGTAGATGAGGGTCTCTCCTCCCCCTCAATCCTTGAGGTGGTGACCTCTTCTTCTTCTTCTCTTGAGGAGGTCGATGATCTATGACTTAGCTCCTCTTCTTGGGCTATTGCGTTTACTTCCTCGGCCACTTCCACTAATTTGTGTAGGGTTCTTATGAATTTCTTGTAATTTGCTCCACAATTCATATGCATTTTGATATTCTCCTACACGACTCAAAACATTAGTAGGCAAAATATTAACTAAAATATTAATTACCTTTTCATTTGCCCTAGATTGCTCTTGTTGTTCATTTGTCCAATATCTAGGGCGAAGCCTTTTGCCATGCTTGTCTCTCGGAATTTCAAAGGGGTCTTCAATGGTCATCCTACAATCCCAATCCATTCCTAGCCAATTTTCCATCCTTGACTTCCAATGGCCGAATTCTTCATGATTGTAGGATGGTGGTGCGTTGATGTCTTCCCCCAACTTATCTTCCATGTTCTTTTCCCTCTAGCAAGTGCTCCCTTGGCGGTTAGTCCGATGAAGAGCGGTACTTCGCTCTGATACCAATTGTTAGGATCGATTCCGTACGCTAGAGGGGGGTGAATAGCGTTTCTTTGATTCTTTCAACCTACGTTGTTAGTTTGCACAGCGGAAATACAAGATAATAAAACCAACAACAAAGAACAAACGCTAACAAACCGTATTTAGTTGGTATCCACCCCGGCCGGGTGACTAATCCAACAATCCGTCGGTGGATCACTCCCCGGATAACCTCCGGCTATCACGTGTCGCTCCTTGTGGGTGGAGAAACCTCACCACAACACCTTGGACGCTTTGTGAACACAGTAGACTACTAACCGGCTTTACCCAAGCAGGTTTCGTCCAGAAACTCAGCCACCACGACGTCCTCTTTAAATAGGACTCGGGGCTGATTTCTCGCTACCAGTCGACTGCCCTGGGGGCAGTCGATTGGTGCCAGCCAGATTCGACCGTTGACACTCCCAACGTTCGAATTCTGCCAGCTCACCAGCCACCTACCAGTCGACTGCCCCCAGGGCAGTCGACTGGTCCCAGGCTGAGACCTTTCTGTGAGTTCCATCAGTCGACTGCCCCCAGGCCAGTCGACTGGTCTACTCACCCACCTAAGGTTACCCATCCTGAGTACATTCCACTCTGCACTCAGACCCTAGGATTTCCCGAGTACAATCACACTGCACTCATACCCTCACGACTTGACTGACTCCTCCTCCGCAGCCTCGACTGTTGCCTTCGCGCCCTCTTCATCTTCGGCTCCCGTCCCTCGGATGCACGCAAGCCTTCAGCTTGCCTCCATGCCATCCTTCACGCATGCCTCGAAGTCCGCGCCCATCAGCTCATCGTCCCTGCTCACCAAGGTCCCTCGGATGCGCACGCAAGCCTCCAGCTTGCCTCCATGCCATCCTTCACCGTACCGAGGCCGTCCAGTCAAATCCATATGCGTAACCTGTACAACCTGCACACTCAACATACGCATATCAAATACAAGGATAAACCTAACTTAAACCCTTTGCCCAAACATCAAAACCCATGGTCACTCCGGATCATCTTAGGGCCGATTGCTCCAACAGATATCTCATATAGTGCAGTCCATTTCCACGAGTATATCTCAAGTACCTCAGTACTCTTGTTATCCCTTTCCAGTGCTCAATACCGGGATTACTCGTGTATCTACTCAGTTTGCTTACTGCGTAGGCTAAGTCTGGTCGTGTACAATTCATCAAGTACATCAGACTTCCAATCACCCGAGCGTACTCTACCTGAGAGATACTTTCTCCTCGGTTTTTCGATAGATGTTGGCTCGTATCTATCGGCGTTCATGCCAACACAGTATCACCATTGGTGAATTTCTCAAGAATCTTGTCCACGTAGTGGGACTGACTATGAACAAGTCATTCAGCTGTTCTAAGAATCTTGATTCCTAGAATCATATCAGCTAGGCCTATGTCTTTCATGTCAAATCTTGAGTTCAACATGTTTTTCGTGGATTTGATTATCTTATCATTACTCCCAATGATAAGTATGTCATCTACATATAAACACAAGATGACAAAGTCATCTTCCGTAGCTTTCGAGTAGACACATTTATCACATTCATTGATTTTGAATCCACCTTCTCGCATGACATTATCAAATTTCTCATGTCACTGCTTTGGAGCTTGCTTCAAGCAGTATAACGACTTCACCAATTTGCAAACCTTGTTATTCTGTCCTGGCACAGAAAACCCCTCAGGTTGCTCCATATAGATTTCCTCTTCTAAATCTCCGTTTAGAAAGGTCATCTTTACATCCATCTGATGTATTTCCAGGTTCCATAGAGCAGCAATAGCCAACAACACTCTAGTAGACGTTATTCTCGACATTGGAGAGTATGTATCAAAGTAATCAAGACCTTCTCTCTGTCGGTAACCTTTAATTACCAACCTCGCCTTATACTTGTCAATTGTGCCATCTAATCTTATCTTCTTCTTGAAAATCCACTTGCATCCTAATAGTTTACTCCCCGAAGGAAGGTCCACAAGTTCCTAAGTGTGATTTTGTATGATAGATTCTATCTCAGATGCAATTGTCTCTTTCCAGTGAGGTCCCTCAGAAGAGTTTACAGCTTCTGAGTAGCTCTGGGGGTCACCTTCCAGTATGAAAGTGATAAAATCTGATCCATAAGATTTTTCCACCCGAGCTCTCTTACTCCGCCGAGGCGCAGCCTCCACTCGTTCATCATCCTCTTCTTCTTCCTTTGGTATTTCCTCCACCCGTTTTGAGGAGCTAGCATCTTCTCGGGTCTTATATGGAAACACATGCTCGAAGAATGAGGCATTTCTCGATTCTATTATCGAGTTCTTGTGTATATCCGGTAATTGTGACTCATACACACAAAACCGATATGCACTACTGTTGTGTGCATATCCAATAAATATGCAATCAACAGTTTTTGGTCCTATCTTAACCCTTTTCGGATCAGGCACCAAAACTTTGGCAAGACACCCCCACACTCGCAAGTATTTGTAGGATGGTTGTCTTCCATTCCATAAATCATAAGGGCTCTTATCTATTTTCTTCCGGGGGACCTTATTCAAAAGGTAGTTAGCTGTTAACACAGCTTCCCCCACATGGAGTCTGGCAGTCCAGAGCTCAATAAAAGAGCATTCATCATCTCCTTAAGAGTTCGATTCTTTCGCTCAGCAATCCCATTCTGCTGAGGGGTATAAGGAGCTGTTGTTTCGTGTCTGATCCCATGTTCAGCACACAACTCAGCGAATGATGATACATATTCACCACCTCGGTCACTTCGAACCACCTTAATTTTCTTATTAAGTTGGTTTTCAACCTCATTCTTATAGAGAACGAATTTCTCTATAGCTTCATCCTTGCTTTTGAGAAGATACACATAACAATATTTTGTGTTATCATCTACAAAAGTGATGAAGTACTTATTCCCACCACGTGTCGGTGTGCCTTTAAGGTCACATATGTCGGTGTTAATTAAGCCGAGTGGTTCGGTGCTTCATTCAACGTGTTAAAAGGATGACCTTGTCAATTTCTCTTCAACACAAGTCTCACACTTGTGTTTCTGGTCAAGGTGGAATGTCGGTATGCTTTGCATGTTCATCAATCTACGAATCACATCGTAATTCACATGTCCTAGTCTACCATGCCACAAACAAGAAGACTCAAGCATATAAACAGAAGAGCTTTCACCTTTATTTATCTTAGGCCTAATGGCTATTACACTGAGCTTAAACAGCCCATCAAATACATAGCCCTTTCCAACAAACCTTCCCTTCTTCGACAGAACAACCCTGTCGGACTCAAACACAATGCGAAAGCCATGCTGGCTTAACAGTGATCCGGACACTAGATTCTTTCGAATCTCCGGAACATACAGCACATTGGTGAGAGTCAGGTCCTTGCCCGAGGTCATCTTCAGCACCACCTTCCCTTGGCCCACGATGTCCGAGGTTGCCGAGTTCCCCATGAACAGCTTCTCTCCACTAATTTCTTCAAAATTGTGGAGCAGCTCCTTATTGCAGCATACATGTCTGGTGGCTCCAGTATCGATCCACCATTGCCGCTGGTTTGAACCCACCAGGTTCAGTTCAGAGACCACGGCACAGAGGTCTTCCATTTCTGGTCCCTCGTTCAGGTTGGCCTCCTGCTTCTTCTTCGGTTTCTTGCATTCCGAAGACTTGTGACCCACTTTGCCACAGTTGTAGCACTTCCCAGAGAACTTCTTGGCGATGCCTCCTTTGGGTCCCAGCTTGGAAGATTTAGAATTCTTCCGTTTCGAGCTTTGTCTGTGCTCGACCACGTTGGCTTTCACAGTAGCCTGAGAGAACATCTTTCTCTCTGAACCCTTGTTGTCTTCTTCGATGCGAAATCTCACAACAAGTTCCTCCACGTTCATCTCCTTCCGCTTGTGCTTCAGGTAGTTCTTGAAATCCTTCTAGCCGGGGGGCAGCTTCTCAATGATGGCTGCTACTTGGAAGGTTTCACTCAGAACCATACCTTCTGAGTGGATCTCATGTAGGATCACCTGAAGCTCCTGGACTTGGCTGATCACAGTCTTAAAGTCAACCATCTTATAGTCCAAGAATCGGCCCACGATGAACTTTTTGGCCCCAGCGTCCTCCGACTTATACTTCTTGTCCAAGGACTCCCATAGCTCTTTGGCCGTGTTCTTCGTGTTGTACACAGCATACAGCGAGTCGGCCAGGCAGTTGAGGATGTAGTTTCGACATAGGTACTCAGAATGAGTCCATGCCTCTACCTCAGCAGCCTCAGCTTGCGTGGGAGGGTCCTCGGTCAAGAACCGAGCAAGATTGAGCGTGGTCAAGTAGAAGAGCATCTTCTGCTGCCACCTCTTGAAGTTCAGCCCAGTGAACTTTTCTGGCTTTTCCCCATGGTTGATCGGGACATTCCTGATCGGGGCGGAGGGGGCCTGGTGATGAGTCTGTTTCACCTCAACACGGTCCGTGGCCATCTCAACAGAACGAGTCTGTTTCAAGATTGTTGGAGGAGTTTACAAGATTTTACACTAAATTGAAATTACAGAAATTAATTTCAACTTATCTCTGTTGAGTGGCCCCGACTGCTTTTTCTCCAAGCTGCAGTCTTTCAAGTAAAGTTTTCGAGCTCCCGAGCCGCCGAGTGAGCTCCCGAGCAGATTTCCCGAGTGGTCGAGTGAGCTCCGAGTGGCCGAGTGGAGTTCCCGAGTAGCCGAGTGGAACTCTCGAGTAGCCGAGTGAGATCCCGAGCGGAATGGTCGAGTGAGCTCCCGAGTGGAATCTCCCGACCCGAGCAACGTCTTCCGAACTCCGAGTGGAATTCCCGAGTGAAGCTCCCGAGTGAAGCTTCCGACCGGAGTAATGTCTCCCGAGCAGAGTGGAATTCCCGAGTGGAGTCCCAAGCAGAATAGCCGAGTGAGCTCCCGAGCCGTCGAGTGGAATTCTCGAGTGGAGTTTCCCGACTGGGAACTCCTGAGTAGTGGTCGGACGTCTCCCGACCGGGATGTAGCTGAGGCATGCACAGCGCAGTTTCCTTGAAACAGATTCGTCCTCCTCCGCGGTGCTTCGAGGCTCAGATGGACTTCTGTCTCTTAGGATACAACAGCCGAACCACGGACGCAACGGAGCACTCGTTGCTCGTGGCGAACTGAGGATGTACCCGACTGCTATCAGCGGAGCGGAGGTCGGGAACGAGGTGGAGTTGGAGCGGAGGAGACTTTCTCTCTGTCTGTGTCTTATGCTCTCGGTCACATCCCCTTTATATAGACTCAGACCCCCCGCATTAATTAAAATTAATGCATCAGTTACATTTGAGCAAAAATCAATTTGGCAAAACTTTGGTTCAACTGCTTGGACAAATTTTGCCCCGACCGGTCGGGCATTCAACGTGCACGGGTCATGTACGCACACGAGTTCACTTGGTTCAGTACAAATCTGGGCCCTGGATTTGCACCCCCCCTGCGCACCCACGCGTGAGAGAGAGTCTCTCCCCTATTATTTGTTCAGAACTACCATGCTTGTGATACAATATAAACCAAACATTTTGCCTTAAAACTCCCAATGTGGGACTAAAGCCTCACTCACAAGGGAGTCCCTTTATTTTCCTCCTCACTTTCTACTCACTAGAAAGTTCCAATGTGGGATTAAAGTCCCACCACCTCCCTTTCCATTCACAATAGATATCCAAGATATCCAACAGTTTCATACCTACATTGCTCTTTCATTTATTAGTTTTAGCACTCAAATCCAAACTCTTTAGTTTTATATTCATAAACCAAAAACAATAACTTAGTATCTTAGGATTATCAATCTATCGTTATATTTCTTGAGAGACGATTCGAGTCAGCTTTATATTACTTTAGTACAGAGTTCGATAATATTAATTGTAATTTGATAAGACATTCGTACTACGACATACGAGTTTCTTATTATCAATCAATTTTGATCAAGATCGACTAATAAATTTAGAGACTTCGAAATGATACGGAACCAAATTATAAATATTTGTCTAGTTCTTTTGTATATATTTATGCTCTCAAACATCAATTTTATATAATTAAGAGCGATCATTTTTTAATACAAATCGATTTAATTTGTATTGAAAAAATTATTATTTTCAATATAATATATTAAATTGAAATTTGAGAACATTAATACAATCATAATAACTAAACGGACAGATAGAATCTACTTTCCTGCTATTTCGAGCACTCAAAAACTATCAGTTGGTTTAGGGTTTAGGGTTTTGGTCCCAATTTAATCGAAATAGACCGATAGAAATAAGAATTCGAAATGATATTAAATTAAATCTTATATATTCCTCTAATTTTTTTTATTATATTCAAACCTTCATATATTAATTTATCACACTATATTAAAAATTATTATTTTTTAAATATAGAATAAATTTTTAATGGATTGCTACATGGATTTTGCTATGCTTATGAATGTCTCGAATATATTTTTATACTATAGTAAGTAATTGGGAATCTTAATAAGAATAAAAATAATATTAGTAATTGATTCGGAATCGTAATAGAAATAAAAATAGTATTGAATACCTAATTTAATAATTTTAAAATTAAAATATATAATTTAAATATTTTAAAAACTTATCTATACGACTCAATAATTTATCGTTTTGTAAATCAGACAAGCTCCGCTTGGGGAACTACTTGAGACACACTGGACCACGGCGAATCCGGCTGCAATGCGTCGCGTGCCACGTGCGTTTCCCTTATCCACGGCTCGAGACCCTGATGGGTCGGATGAGACCGGCGCTACCACTGCCATCCCTTTCCAACTCACTCGCAATGCATGCACCTGGATTCCCAGATGGTCCCTTTCCTCCGTGAGACTGCGACGTGCCGGTGGAGCATGGAGACCGGAGGTGGAACCCACATTATCTTTAATATCCACGGTTCAAGCGGCGGGTCTCGCGTGAAGTCTCATCCGAACCCTGAACCGGAAGCAAACCATGTACTGCCGTGCGATCGGGAGCGGACGGTAAGGATCGGACCGCATCTTTCTCGTGATGGCCCGATTTTGGGAGTCAAAGCTGGAACCGGTCAAAAGAAATAATTAATCCGATCGGTCCAGTGATCGGCGTGGCTCATGTGACTGCACAGTTGATCGACGGCTTAAAAAAAGTTTCCATGACGTACCCTTCTCTTTGTTCTGTCTTCCTCAGTCATTAGTAATTCATTCCTATTTTATCTCTCTTATACAATTTGGAGATGAAATATGAGAAATATTTGAAACGAATGTTATCATTTTTGTTTTTACCAACAATAATAATTCCACGGATCCATATGTCAAATCTCCACCGTACGGATCAATATTTACCGCGATTTTGTCGCTTTCTTACCGTCTCCTTTTTGTCGAGCATTCGTATACCGTTACGTACTCAAAACCGGTACGATATGATGATGATAAGTCGGATGAGGTAACGGCTTGCCTTCTCAACGCCGTCAGTTTCCGACGTCGGAATACGATAGATATTTTATTAACCGCGGTTGGGTTAGGAATCTAACCGCGGTCGCCGATTTCCCGATTTAAACACCGTGGAGCTCTGGCAGTGTTCGACGGAAGCAGGAGAGAGAGAGAGAGAGAGAGAGAGATAGAGAGAGAGAAGATGATGATGATTGGACGAGGGGTCAGCCATCAGAATCCGACGGTGCACGTTCCTCCTTGGTCTAGCGATGATCCGGCGGCCGGGTACGAGCTCGTCGACGATGCTGCTCTCGCTGCGCTGCAACTTTATTTTCGAGAGGAGGCAGGGGAGTACTCGTCGATGGTGGTGGACACGTACTCGTCGGATGACTTCCGGATGTATGAGTTCAAGGTACGGCGGTGCGGCCGGGCGCGCGCCCACGATTGGACCGAGTGCCCCTTCGCGCACCCTGGCGAGAAGGCCCGGCGCCGCGACCCTCGGAAGCAACGGTACTCCGGCGCGCCCTGCCCGGACTTCCGGAAGGCCGGTGGGTGCAAGCGCGGCGACTCTTGCGAGCTGGCGCACGGGGTGTTTGAGTGCTGGCTCCACCCGGGGCGATACCGCACCCAGCCCTGCAAGGATGGCACCGCCTGCCGCCGCCGCGTCTGCTTCTTCGCCCACACCCCCGACCAGCTCCGCCTGGTGCCGCCGCAGACGCACCAGCAAAATTCCCCGTCGGCCGGGGCCGCCGAGTCGAACTTTCTACAGAATTACCTCGTCAATACTCTGGTTTCATCGCCGACGTCGACGATGACATCCCCGCCGATGTCCCCGTCGACGGATTCACCGCCAATATCGCCGAGCGGTGGGAAGCTGCGGCGGGCGTCGTTTCAGGCCGGCTCCTCGGTTAACGACATCGTGTCGTCGCTGAGGCTGCTGCAACTGGCCAAGGCAAACTCGGCGCCAAGCTCGTGGTCACCACAAGCGCGAAGCGGTGAATTTTCCTCTCCGACCAGGTTTAATGCTGGTTTCTTCAGCCCGCCGTCGACTCCGACAGCGACTGCAATGATGCGCGCGGGCGCTGCTAGGTGGTTGGAGGATGAGGAGCCACCGAAGAGGGTTCAGTCAGGGAGTCCGCTGAGGGCGAATTTGTTCCAGAGGCTGAGCAAAGAGAGCATCTACGACATGGCAGATGAATCCCCGCCGGACGTGGAGTGGGTCTCCGAGTTGCTGCAGTAGCTTACTGCCAATTGCCAATAACACAATAGAAATTGTCAAGAATCGAAGAATCCCAGACAATTATCCTCATTCTTTCTTAATATACATCCTCGAGAACCTCTGAGATCCGTAAAAACCCAAGAAAAAACAGAAGAAGAAGAAGAAAAAGATGTTCTTCTTGTTTGTGCACATAAATAACAACCGCTGGTGGAGGAAGATGACGATTGGTATTAGGCTTATTCTGTTGTACATAGAAGGATTAGAAGTTTGCTGATGAAATAGCTAGCGATCTTTAGGGACTACTAACTGCCATTGGATAACTTGTCGTGTCCACTGTTAAATCTGGCCATGTAGTTATTAGAGCTTTAATTATTCTAACTGTCCTTTCATTATGTGGACATTGTTGTTTTCAAACTTTTTATCCAATGGATTTTCTAGTGATTTCTTCGCACAAAAGCTTTAATTATTTCTAGTGGACATTGTTGTTTCTACCGCACTGCCTGATCGAGATGGATGTAGTCGTACCGTTGGAAAAAAAAATCTCATGTTGAGCAACAGATGGATTAAGTAGAATTAATTGAGAATCAATTTTGATTCGATTAATCTTTTTTTTTTAATTTATTCAATTTGATTTAAATTTATTAATTGGTATTACGTATTTAATTTTTCAAATTGATTAATTGTGAAGATGATCAATCAATTTTTTTAAAAAAAATCCATTAGTTGTTAGGGTAATTGAGAGACATCCATGGTATATTCAATTGGTCCTTTTTTTAGATTTGCTATCTCTTTGGAAGGAAAATCTCCCTAATTCACATTAATTTAGATTTTAATTTTTATAAATTGATTAAATAAATTAAATTGAAATATCATCAATGGATTAATTAATTAGATTGGTCAATATCAATGGATAAAAACTAATGACATCAATTAATTAATAAAAAAATTAACTAATGACATTATTGATAAAAAAACTTAATTAATTTAATAATTGATGTAATTATATTTTATATTAGTTTGATTTTAATGATAAAATTTGATGGATGATTCGGTTTAATTAAAAAAATCAATTCAATTGATTTTGATTTATTAGGTTCCATAAATGGTTCACATTATTTCAAGTGGTACCAGGAAAAAAAAAAGGCAATGGCTCTGATACGTGGCGTAAGGAATTATGTTCTTTCTAAGTGGATTTAACAATGTTTGCTATTTGGATGGATTTTTACAAGTATTTATAGATTTATCTTAATAATGGATAAAATCTATCTATCTATCTATTAATATCTCTAAAATAAATTTTTTGCATGTATACGTGGCATTCACAGGGAGCTTAGGATTCCCGCCTAAATCGAATATAAATTTTCTAAATAAAAAATTTTTAATTAATAATTAATAAATTTTAGACCTGTCCTTTTTTTAAACCAAATATAAATTTTCTAAATAAAAAAATTTTAAATAAGTTATAATGATTACAGTAAAGTACATAAAAAATAAATTTAATTTATATTTAATGAAATATAGACCTTTAACTTCCCTTGAGATGATGTAAAAAAAATGATAGTCCCACATCTGAAGTTACCAAGGCGAATTACACACAGAGCAATTATAAAAATGGACAAAGAACAGTAAAACCACTCATACCTTTCTCGGCCTTTTGGCTAAGATCAAGTGTAGTATCTGTTTTTATCAGTTTAATATCTGATATGTGGATCATTGGTCCACTTTGATATTAAATTAATTTTTATATGGGGGATGACCCATCAGAGTAGCTTGCTACTAGGGTTTTCATGTGTCATGTAGATTTAGCATAATTAAAAATAATACCAGGCTTGAACGAATGAGGGGGGAGATGATCGTGGATTGTCCATAACATAATTCATTAATTACAATAATCTTCTATCAAAACCTCATTAATTACAATAATCTGCTATCATTATTAAAACGGATGAGGGGGAAGACGATCTGTCGTGGTTGTCCATAGCAAATCTTAAGAGGATCGATCGATAAATTATGTATTCCATCTTTTATTTTTTTCCTCAAGCCACGTGGACTGTCCATAGCAAATCTTAAGAAGATCCATTAGAGGATCCTATATTATCATTAAACATGTTATTTGAATTGTGTAAGATTCCCGTGCATCGCATTGGTATTATACTAGTTTTTTTATAAAATAGGTCGATCATGTTAGTGTCCCAGTTAGCTTTAATGTGATCAACCAAGTTAGGTTAAGTCCTGTTAGTTTTGATTCTTCTGTGTCTAAGTGTGCAGGAACTTAGGAGCGGAGGAAGTCGAGAGTAAGACGCAGTGGGCGAGAAGGATTACAGGGGGAAGTGAGCTGACGGGCTCAGTGCATCCGAGGGATGTGGAAGCTGCGGAATAGTATACCGGTAGAGTGAGAAGGACGTGCGCGACGTCCGAGGGACAAGAAGCCAGAAAATAGGACGCTTGACGGGCGAAAGGTCGGAGTCGATTTCGGGTGAGCCTAACTCCGGTTGGCCGAAAATCACCCAAATATCATTTCTATAAAAAGTCAACTTGGTTGACTGTAACCAAGTCAAAGTTTGCCTTGACCTTGAATTGGACTAGTGAAGAAGACTTGACTAGGGCGCCTGAATAGGACTTTGGCGCCTGATAGTTGACGGCAGGTGGCTGAGCTGACGCAACGGACAGGCTTACGTGGTGAGTGTTGAGAGGAGGATCCACGTCGACACTTAGGCGCCTGAGTCCCATTCAGGCGCCTGGTCAGGATAAAGGTTGATGCGCAACATATAGAGTTTTTGTCAGATACGATGCGATGGGAGCGCTTGAATGGTCATTCAGGCGTTTGAGTTAGTACTATAAAAAGGGTTCAAGAATAGTAGTAAAGAACAACAATTCTCTTGTAATCTCTATAAGTCTGTGCTTCATTTGTAAAGGCTTCTCCGCCATAAGGAGTGTTTTAGTTGAGCTTTACTGTCTTGGAAGTAACCTTCTAGTTGCAACTAAGTAAAATCGAGCGACCATTCTTTCAATTTCAAATCCGTCAATTCACCCCCTCTTACCGATCCACCTCGATCCAACAGATCATTTTTAAAATTAATTGGTTCAAAAAAGTTGAATACCTAGATTACTAAAAATAATGACCTCTAGCTACAATGTACTGGCAATGACGTTTCAATGATTTTTATCACACTTTGATTCTCAATTACAGCATATTGTAGAATATTTATTTTTGATATGGCAAATCTAGAACATTGGCCAATGAAATGCTCACATTTTTGGACCTACTCTAGGGACTTGTGAAAACTTTTATGGGTCAATTAATCAGTTCGAAAAACTAAAATAGAATTATTAAAAAACAGTAGCATAGTGGACAGACATTAAAGATTTCAATAATGTTCGTTGGGAATTAAATTAATAACTATGCGTTTGCGACATTAACATTTTTTTTATTTTGTAATAGGTATCCAAACCTTGTAAGCTGACTAATCCTAAGATAGACTGTTCAATCTCATATTCTGTCAATTAAGTAAATCGAGAGTGTGCGTGATTGTCCAGCTAGATCGGATAACTTTCGAGGTTTGTCATTCCAGTGAAGAAAAATGTTCTATAATATGTCGTAGTTGAGATTCAAATCTTTGATACCTAATTAACCGCTAAAGTATTTGACCGATGCTTAGCTTGCGACATTAATTTTTTTTCTCAAGGTGTCCAATTTTGTCGACTGTTCCTTAGGTGGACTCCTTAGCCCCATGGGATGATTATCTGGTAAATCGAAAAGTATTTACGAATCCTTATGTAGCTGCAGTTCGCCATAAGTTTGAGCGCCGCGGACATTTGAAAATACCTAGAGTGAGAATCACTTGCAATATTAATTGTGGCAAAAGGTAAAGCTGTCACCTTGCCACTCTACACTTCTTGGAAAAGGGTAAAATACCTTAGAGGGGCCCAACAACAATAGAACAATAGTGTATGCAGGAGGTCAGGTAACCAATAGGCCATTCCGTGATGGTGCATTCGACCTCGGGTCAAGATGGACTAGGTTGGCGAAGCTCGAAATGAGTCTAGCTTGAGTTTTAATGTTTAATCGATATGTGAGAGAGAAGTCAAATAGATCAATGTTGATTGGATATTAGACAATGTTAGAAAGTGCAATAGGAACTTTGCAAGAGAAAAGTTCAAGTGGATCACAGAGAATCAGACACATGGCACGAACGAGAAGTCTAAGTGAGTCACGAAGGACTTGACACTTAACATAAGAGAAAAGTCCAAATAAGTCAATGGTTGACCAGATACTTGGTGATTAGAAGTTTAATGAGAAGGTTGGCAAAAGGAAAGCCAAAGTAAGTCAAGGAGGACCGAACGCTTAGTGATCGGAAGACCAACGGAAATGTTGGCAAGAGGAAAGTATAAGTGAGTTAAAGGTTAACTGAATACTTAGTAATGGGAAGTCCAATGGGAAGGTTGGCAATATAAAAGTCCAAGTAGACCAAGGAGGATCAGACACAAAGTGATCGGAAGTCCTATGGTAAATTGTCAATAGAAAAATCGAAGTAGGGTCGAACACTTGGTGAATAAGTCCCAGTAGGTCAAGGTTGATCGGATATTGAGTAACATGAAGTCTTAACAGGTCACGGATCATTGGATGTCAAGTAGAGAAAATTCTAATAGGTTAAGGTCAACTGAATACCAAGAAAGACACAAATTTGGCCTTGAAAAGACTGAATTTAGGATTATCAATTGATTTAAGGTAATATGACAATCAATTAGTAAACCCTAAACTCAGATTCAAAGTTTAGAGTCAGGCAATTGATTAGTGTAATTAATTGGCCTAAAGCAATCGATTGGTTAAATCGATTGAAAGCCTATTTCGATAGGACAATAGGGTTCTGAATCGATTGAAGCGATTGATTGGGCCTAAGGGAATTGATTGACAAAAGTTTCACGAGAAAATAGAAGTTAGTCAAATCGTCTGGCCTAATTTATCCAACATGGTCAATCAATTGGCCTAATCGATTGGCAATGCTTTCTCGAGGGAACATAAGACTTCAGAATCGATTAAGGCAATTGATTAGTATGACTCACCAATCAATTGGTTGAGTAGAAAAGAACTATTCTACATGTTTAAACAATCAGATTTGACATGACAATCAATTAGGCATACGGACAATCGATTGAGAAGATAAAATCAGATCGAACAATATCCATATAAAATAGATTTCAAGGTGGATTCTAGTTGTCGATTCTAGAGGTTTTGGAGACAATGGGTTGCTATGATTCCTACCACCAAAAGGTAATCCAAAGCAAGAAAAGAACAAACAAAGTATAACTTTAATTGTAAAATTATTTTTGATTTTACTTGTCTTTGTATTCTCGTTTCTTGGTATATTCTTGTGCTCAAGTTGATAAGAGGCTTCTCTGCCTTTGGAAGGTTTTAGAGAAGGAGGAAGTTTCGTCTCCGGAAGGTTTTCAAGGAGGAGAAAGTTCTTAGTAGAATTGGTGAGCTAGGATTGGATCTTTTATTAGTCATCCTAAGGATGTGGATATTGAGTAAAATCCAAATGTTATGAATGTGTAGTCGAGTTTGAATCAAAGTTTTCACTGCACATTCAAATGACGAGCATGATCCAAGCTATTCACTTCCCCCTCTAACTCCTATGAGTCCTAAGATTCCGCACCCGTTGGAAAATGACCCAAGATTATTTGTGACAACCCCTATGCATGAACCACCTGTGTTATCCTGTGGGGGCTCACTTGTAGCATTAACCGTGGAAAAAGGTGAAATTATCACCTTGGTGGCCCTCTAAGACGTATTAACAAGGGCTCGCTTGCGACACTAACTGTAGCAAAAGATAAAATCATCATCTTGGTGGCTCCCCAGGGCGACCCCTCACTTCCTATAAGGGGGTAAATCACGATAGGCTTTGCCTAACAATAATAGTGCATGTAAGAGTTAGCAAAGCAACCAATTGGGCATTCCATATCCTCTGGGCATTGACCCAGTCTTATCTGTGGCAACACCCCTATATGAACCATCTAAGTCAGTCCGTGGGGGTGTCACTTGTCGTATTAACTTATTGGATCAAAGGTGATAACGCTCACCCTATGCGGTCTACTGTAGCCGTCCCCCGACTAGTTATAGGTAGGTAAATCACCGGGGAGGGGGGAGCCCTTAGCACAGCAGTCTATTGCATAAGGGAGGTCAGATACCCAATGAGATATTTTATACCCACTGGGAATTGACTCCAAGACATCGCTTGCCACATTAACTTTTGAAACAAAAGGTGATAACTCTCACCCCAAGCAGCCCAGTATAAACGACCCCAATCACGGATACATTTTGCCCTAGTATGGTGGCTTTTTGTATGGGAGAAGTTAGATACCCAACGATACATTTTGTATCCGTGGGGAATGGATCCCAAGACTTATTTGAGCTACCACTCATACATATACCAATTATGCTAACCTGTGGGAGTTTGCTTGCCGCATTAACTTTGGCAGTAAAAAGGTAAAATCATCATCTTGGCGGCCCCTCCACGATGACCCCTCGCTATCTAAAAGGAAAGTAAATCACGGAGAACTTCACCCAACATTAACAATGCATGTAAGAAGAGATTAAAATAACCCGTGGAACATTTCACACTCATTGAAAATTCCCCTAAATGTATTGATAATAATATCTTTGAATCAACTATGTCATTCCGTGAGAGTTCTGTTGCCGCATTAACCTTTGGAATAAAAAATATATTATTTACCTCATGTGATCCCATGTCATTGATTTTCAATGAAACATAAGTATATAAATTAGGGAGTATTTTATCCTTAGTAGAGTAATCCTTTTACAGGGAGGTCACGCTTGCCGCTTTAACGGTTCCACGAAAATGGAGGGTGTTTGGCGTTCGGGAGGCAGGTTGGCTTTTGCTTTCCAACCTCCGCCAAGAAAAACTAAAACAAAACAAAATGGAGTTGCATCAGTGGGCAGAATATGTTTTCTCTTAAATTGATAAAATCTATCAGAAAATTTTATATTCCATTTTTTTATTTTTTTAAAAAATCATTTTTTTTTTATTTTCTAGAAAATAATTTTATTTCATTCTTTAATTTTTTAAATAATATTATATTTTTTTAAAAAAATAAACCTGAAAAATATAAATCAAATGTATTTTCTTAAAATCATATTTACTGTGAAAAATAAAAAAAAATAAGTGTATCAAATGAAGTCTTAATTTTTTTAAAAATTTGCAGTTTGGTTTTAGATCGATAAATAATTAATTTTTTCGGTTTCATTCGTTTTTCATTTATAAAATTGACAAATAAAACTAAATTGCTCAGAAGTTATATGCAATTGATATTTATTAGTTGAATATATATTATTTACTAGCTTAATAATTAGTTGTGATATTTTTTTTATTTAATAAAAAATAAAAAAGTAAATTTATATGTTAGGTAGTGGATATCTATCGGTTTCATGTACGAAAGTGACTATTAAATCTACTTATTCACACGTGAATCTTAAAAATTTATTGAAAAGAGTATCAGGAAAAAGAAAAACTAGTCATTCCTACGGAAAAATATGGCTAAAAATAACATTAATCAAAAATTATTTTACATCAAACAAAAATAATTATGTATATAGACTATAAACCTTAAACTCAAAGTAAGTAAGTAAGAAATTCTAATATGTAAATCTCAATTTCTAATATATGAGTCATAATTGATTACCAGGATTCATAAACTCTAGTACTTAAGTTTGGAGGTCTAGGATTCGAATCCTGGGGAAGACAAAAACCCACTGGTCAGGGATGGGAAGATCTAGTGAGTAACGACACGGTCGACGGTCGACGACCCACAGAAAAATAAAGGGGTCGAAAAATGGGCTGGATCGTTACAATAAAAAGGCGCTTTTTTATTATAACGACTCGACCCCTCAGCCCCTTGGGCGGCCCAACTGGCGGCCCATTTGGCGGCCCAACAACCTGGCCCCTTATGTCGTCGACTAACAATTGATATCGACGACCATCGACCGAGCCGTTACTCACTAAGTCTTTCCATCCCTGGCCAGTGGATTTTTGCCTTTCTCGGGATTCGAACCCTAGACCTCCAAGCTTAAGTACTAGAGTTTATGAATCCTGGTAACCAATTAAGCCGACGGGCTCCTCGAATGTACCGAGCCCGTCGGCTTACTTCCCCGTCCAATCCTTCTCGTCCACTGCGTTTTACACTCGACTTCCTCCGCTCCTAAGTTTCTACACACTTAGACATAGTGATCAAAAATCAACAGGACCTAACTTAACTTGGTTGATCACATCAAAACTAACCAGGGCACCAACACCAAGGACCCAGAGAGGACACAACGCGATTTAGGTGAGCATTGATCGATTAACCAAATTCTGCCATTTTCTATCGGTCCGGAGGACGGATTCACTAGACAGACTAAGCAGAGTTGTACTGCCGAGAGATTATTAGGTTGCACGATATTCCATTGAGCATTATTTAGGACAAAGACTCATGGTACACCTCATGATTCTGGCTAAGTCTACAACAGACCATGGGTGCAGAGCTTCAGTTTAGTACATCTTTCTATTTGCAGATAGATGGGAATTCATAACAAACTATTCAGACTTTAGAGGATTTGCTGATCTCGTGCGTTATGAATTTCGAAGGCGGTTAGGAGGACAATATGTTCTTAGTAGAGATTGCCTACAATAACAACTACCATTTGGCCATCCAGATGGCGTTGTTTGAGGCACTATACGATAGGGTTTGCAGGACACCCACTCTCTAGGTGGAGGTTAGGGAATCTCAGTTATTGGGACCCCAAAGTGCTAAGTACGACACAGAGTTAGTCTGTACTATCAGACCGAGGATGTTTGAGGCATAGGATCGCTAGAAGAGTTACACGGATCAGAGATGCAGACCTCTGGAGTTCTCCATGAGCAACCATGTATATCTACGAGTTTAACCCACGAAAAGGGTGAAGAGATTCGGCCTCGGAGGTAAGCAAGCTCTGCGATATATTAGGCCTTTTCAATTCTGGAGAGGATTGGAGCCATAACTTACAGGCTAGCACTACCACCGTCTTTCGTTGGCGTACATGACGTTTTTCATGTGTCCATGCTAAGGAGATATGTGTCAAACCCTACGCATGTATTATCAGATGTATTGATCTCACTCAAGCATATCATGATCTACGAGGAGGTACCCGTGCGGATTCTGGGACACGGAGAGCGTCAGTTGCGAAACAAGACTATTTGGCTAGTCAAAGTCGGATGACAATATTACTCTGATGAGGATACTACTTGAAAGTTTGAGGATACGATCAGAACTCATTACTCCCACATATTACTTGAGGTGCATATGATTTATTTTCTTTCAGTATTTGTACTGTATAATTTTCGTTCAGTATTTAGTACTGTATAATAATAACTGTCGCATGTAGTTAACGAAATTTATAAACCAAATTTTTGTTAATGGGGCAGAATATTAAATACGGTGACTCAAAAATCCGGTCCAAAAAATTTTTCGGAGATATATCGAAAAGGTTTAAGGGTTTCCGAGCCTCCGGACGAGTTTTAAGGAGGCGAAATGAAAGAAAACCCTATTCTTGAGGATATGGATAGGATTGTTGGAACTCGGAGGAGGTTTAGTGGTTAAAGCCTAAATTGTGAAGGTTTATTCTTTAAATTTGGGAATTTAAAGGGGTGGGATGCATGTAACATAATGTTTACGTACAGTTGTGGGTAGAATAACCCAAAACCTAAGGGGTTGTTTGCAAAAAGGTACAACACCGTTTGGTTTGTTTTATTTTCTATTTTCATTTTCGATGCCCACTAACTCCCATTTGCCACGAGTTCCGCCGTCTTCCTCTTGCCTCCCTCATTCGACCGCATATTTGAAGTTTTGGGGTGTTGGCATTTGAAGAGTTGTGGATGCCACCTCGCGGCTAGCTACATTACACGTGACTTGGAGTTGGGTAAGCTTATATAGCGTTTGGTTTATTCCGTTTTCTATTTTTATTTTCTAAAAAATCGTATTTTCTCATTTTCTAGAAAATGACTTTATTTCATTCTCAATTTTTCATAAAACGCTATATCTTTTTCTGAAAAATAAATTTGAAAAATACAAACCAAATACGTTTTCTAGAAATCCGTATTTTCTGTGAAAAATAAAAAAGGAAAATAAGTGTACTAAACGTATGAAATTGGTTTTAATTAGCTTCATATCTATGCAATATAATCTCCTTCTCTGGCCGAATTAGGAGGGGGCATTTGCGTAATTGGATCAAGTAGTACCGCAGAGGAGGGGATCTCAAGGGGTTCTTGACTCCCCGGACGACGTCAAGAAATATGTACAGTGCAAAATTTGTCCAATCTCTAAGAGAGCAGCTATTAATGCGGGGTTGAACATGCATTTGCCAATCCCTTCTCGGCCTTGGATTGATATTAATATAGATTTTGTGCTAGGTCTATCACATACCCAGTGAGATAATGATTCTATCTTTGTTGTCGTTAATAGATTTTTTAAGATGATTCATTTTATTTCTTATAAGAATACTACATATATTATTATGAAAGCACAACTATTCTTTTAGGATGTCTACCGAGTTCATGGATTACCGACATCCATTGTTTAAGATAGGGACACCTATTTTCTAAGCCAATTTTGATGTAGTTTATGAACAAATCCGTATCAATATGTCTTAAATAATTAAATAATAATACGGCTAAAGTTTGCATTAAAAATCAACAAACATAATAATTTAATTTGAGATTTAATATTTATCTGATTAAATTTGATCTAAAAAATTTGTAATTCAAAAAATTTTGAATATATATATATAGAGAGAGAGAGAGAGCGCTCGTTGGGCACCCAGCATAATAAAAGTTTTTTTATTTTTTTAAAGCAACTCGAGTTATAATATTTAGCTAAAAAAATTCGGCAATTTACCAAAAGGCGTACCTAAGAATTGGAAATTACCAATTCCGTATCATAGTTTCTATTTTACCAAAGGGCGCATGCCTTTATGTGAACTTCCTTTTATACCCCTCCTTCTAACTGCTGTCTTACTCATTCTCTCTCTCAGCAACAAATTTCGAGACGGTAGCACGTGACTTTTATTTTAAAATAATATATTATGAAATCGATGCTAAAAACGAAAGATAAAAATTAAAAAAAAATATTTCAGTTAAAAATAACTCATCCAACGTGATTTAAAAATATAAATAAATAATTTTTATATTTGATTAATAAAAATTAATATATTAAATAATATTTAATAAATATATTAATATATATAAAAAATTCAAAAAAAAACGTAGGCTGCAGCAATAAAAAACGTAAAAAAATTAAAAAAAACGAATTGAGAATAAAAAAAACGTAAAAAAAATTCAAAAAAAAACGAATTCAGAAAACGTAAAAAAAATTCAAAAAAAAAAACAAATTTAGAAATTAAAAAAAACGTTGCTGCAGAAATTAAAAAAAAAACTGGGCCTGAAATAAAATATTTCAGGCCCACGTTGGGCCTGATATCTTTTGATTCAGGCCCGACGTGGAATCAAAATTTTTTTTATTTTAAAAAAATATTAATATATAAAAAAACCTATCAAAACACTTAATTTGAAATTAAAATGCAGGGTCTGAAGTCACGCTAGGAGGGCCTGAACATAGATGTGATGTCCAACAGTGAATTTTGGTCAAAACCCACTGATATTTCTAAACTACTCCTATTTGATTTGTGATATCTAATATATAGATGTTTGGACACCTAAAACATCATCTCCTACCTCTACCCTCTCTATTCATATGGAATTTTCAGAAATCCAGATATGGAAGGTCCATCAGTGAGTTTTGGTCAAAACTCACTGATATTTCTAAACTACTCCTATTTGATTGGTGATATCTAATATATAGATGTTTGGACACCTAAAACATCATCTCCTACCTCTACCCTCTCTATTCATATGGAGTTTTCAGAAATCCAGATATGGGAGGTCCATCAGTGAGTTTTGGTCAAAACTCACTGATATTTCTAAACTACTCCTATTTGATTAGTGATATCTAATATATAGATGTTTGGAAACCTAAAACATCATCTCCTACCTCTACCCTCTCTATTCATATGGAGTTTTCAGAAATCCAGATATGGGAGGTACATCAGTGAGTTTTGGTCAAAACTCACTGATATTTCTAAACTACTCCTATTTGATTGGTGATATCTAATATATAGATGTTTGGACACCTAAAACATCATCTCCTACCTCTACCCTCTCTATTCATATGGAGTTTTCAGAAATCCAGATATGGGAGGTCCATCAGTGAGTTTTGGTCAAAACTCACTGATATTTCTAAACTACTCCTATTTGTTAGTGATATCTAATATATAGATGTTTGGACACCTAAAACATCATCTCCTACCTCTACCCTCTCTATTCATATGGAGTTTTCAGAAATCCAGATATGGGAGGTCCATCAGTGAGTTTTGGTCAAAACTCACTGATATTTCTAAACTACTCCTATTTGATTAGTGATATCTAATATATAGATGTTTAGACACCTAAAACATCATCTCCTACCTCTACCCTCTCTATTCATATGGAGTTTTCAGAAATCCAGATATGGGAGGTCCATCAGTGAGTTTTGCTCAAAACTCACTGATATACCTAAACCACTCCTATATCAATGGTGAAACAGCAAGATTAGAGGTTTCGGCACCCAAAATCTCATCTCCTAGCTCAACCCTGTCTACTGATATAGGGTTTTCAGAATTCCAAATATGGTAGGTACATCAGTGAGTTTTTGAGTTTTTTTCAAAACTCACTGATATACCTAAACCACTCCTATAGCATTGGTGAAACAGCAAGATTAGAGGTTTCGACACCCAAAATCTCATCTCCTAGCTCAACCCTGTCTACTGATATAGGGTTTTCAGAATTCCAAATATGGTAGGTCCATCAGTGAGTTTTGCTTAAAACTCACTGATATACCTAAACCACTCCTATAGCATTGGTGAAACAGCAAGATTAGAGGTTTCGGCACCCAAAATCTCATCTCCTAGCTCAACCCTGTCTACTGATATAGGGTTTTCAGAATTCCAAATATAGTAGGTCCATCAGTGAGTTTTGCTCAAAACTCACTGATATACCTAAACCACTCCTATAGCAATGGTGAAACAGCAAGATTAGAGGTTTCGGCACCCAAAATCTCATCTCCTAGCTCAACCCTGTCTACTGATATAGGGTTTTCAGAATTCCAAATATGGTAGGTCCATCAGTGAGTTTTGCTCAAAACTCACTGATATACCTAAACCACTCCTATAGCATTGGTGATACAGCAAGATTAGAGGTTTCGGCACCCAAAATCTCATCTCCTAGCTCAACCCTGTCTACTGATACAGGGTTTTCAGAATTCCAAATATGGTAGGTCCATCAGTGAGTTTTGCTTAAAACTCACTGATATACCTAAACCACTCCTATAGCATTGGTGATACAGCAAGATTAGAGGTTTCGGCACCCAAAATCTCATCTCCTAGACCACTTCTATTAGATGTTTCGGCACCTAAACTCACTGATATACCTAAACTACTCCTATATAATATGTAATTATATATTAAACATTTTTATAGAAAATGTTTTTATATCAATGATGGAGGGCCTGAAGTCGGATGACTTCATGCCCCAGGGCACTGAAAAGTTTTTAATTTTAAAAATATTTTTTTATATTTAATTGTTATTTATTAAATTAATTATTTATAGGATCTGAAGTTATTTGACTTCGGACCCTCTTGGGATGACTTCAGGCCCTGTGTTTGAATCTGAAATTAAGTGTTTTGATATATTTTTTTATATATTAATATATTTTTAAAATAGAAAAAACAATTTGGATCCACGTCGGGCCTGAATCAAAAGATTTCAGACCCAACGTGGGCCTGAAATAAAAATATTTCAGGCCCAGCGTGGGCCTGAAATCTGTTGATTTCAGGCCCAGCGTGGGCCTGAAATCAACAGATTTCAGGCCCACGTCCAATTTTTTCATCAGATTGACAGCAGAATGGTTTCGAGCTTTTATCTGAAAATCAAAGGGATCCCTTTTATGTTTATTCTGTTTTCTGTTTCATGTTAAACACGCGTGAATTATTTCACGAGAAACAAGTAACGTGCAGTTCAATCTTGATTTTGGAAACTTTTGATATATCTTAGCAAAATCTTGAACTGATGTTCTTTTTCCTTGCTTATAATTTTGGAGTGAAAAGCTAAAGAGAGGCAATAGATGTTGAAATCTCATCTTTGAATTTGATTATGCTTCTGTTGTTCAAATACTTCCACCAATGGATTTTTTTCTCGCTTCTCTTAATTTTGTCTCCTATAAAATAAAAACGCCGCCCAATGTTTGAATTACAATGGACCCTGCATTTTAATTTCAAATTAAGTGTTTTGATAGGTTTTTTTATATATTAATATTTTTTTAAAATAAAATAAATTTTGATTTCACGTCGGGCCTGAATCAAAAGATATCAGGCCCAACGTGAGCCTGAAATATTTTATTTCAGGCCCAGCGTGGGCCTGAAATAAAAATATTTCAGGCCCAACGTGGGCCTGAAATAAAATATATCAGGCCCAGTTTTTTTTTTAAATTTCTGCAGCAACATTTTTTTTAATTTCTGAATTCGTTTTTTTTTGAATTTTTTTTACGTTTTCTAATTCGTTTTTTTTTGAATTTTTTTTACGTTTTTTTTATTCTGAATTCGTTTTTTTTGAATTTTTTTACGTTTTTTATTGCTGCAGCCTACGTTTTTTTGAATTTTTTATATATATTAATATATATTATTAAATATTATTTAATATATTAATTTTTTTTTAATCAAATATAAAAATTATTTATTTATATTTTAATATATTAATTTTTATTAATCAAATATAAAAATTATTTATTTATATTTTTAAATCACGTTGGATGAGTTATTTTTAACTGAAATATTTTTTTAATTTTTATCTTACGTTTTTAGCGTCGATTTCATAATATATTATTTTAAAATAAAAGTCACGTGCTATCGTCTCGAAATTTGTTGCTGAGAGAGAGAATGAGAAAGACAGCAGTTAGAAGGAGGGATATAAAAGGAAGTTCACATAAAGGCATGCGCCCTTTGGTAAAATAGAAACTATGATACGGAATTGGTAATTTCCAATTCTTAGGTACGCCTTTTGGTAAATTGCCGAAAAAAATTAAATACTCACGAAGTATGCAGGATAAGAGGTGTGGGATAACATTTCCTTATATATAATTCATCGTGCCCACCTTCCTTGGGCGACTGAGAGAGAAGAGTTGACATGCTCCCTGATTTCCGCTGGCGACTATGCACGATTTTCACTGTAGCAAATTTTTTCCTTCTACTATAGCAGTGACGGATATTAAATCTGTGATATAGCAACTATGAGCCCATAACTGCTATAACATAGACTTAACATTAAACAGTTATGGACTCCGTAGCTACTAAAACACAGACTTGACGTTGTAACAACTACGGGCTCATAGCTGCTATAACGTGCTAAACAAATAATGATCACGTTGTAGTAACTACGGTTCCATAGTTGTTTCAACATAAACTTAATATTATAGGAGCTAAAGACTCGTAGTTGCTATAACGTGATTAAATAAATCATGACTACATTGTAATAGCTACAAGTTCGTAGCTGCAATATTGTGATTGAACAAATTATGACTACGTTATAATTGATACAAGACAATCTGTAGATAATGTAATTGAATAAAATCAAGATCATGTTATATTAGCTATGGTTCCGTAGCTGTAAAATACATATTTAACGTTATAACAAGTATGGACTCTTACCAAAGTACAATATGATTAAATAAATCATGACTATTATGATTAAACAAAACAAGATCATAGTGTAACAGTACCTGCTGCAACAAAAATCATGCATCACTGCTACAATAGGAAAAAAAAACTTTTACGGTGGAAATCGTGCATATTCACACGGCGAAAGTTGGAGGGCATATAAATACGTATACATATAAAAGTGGAAATTTAGTTAATTCAAATTAATCAAATTAAATGGATAAATTCGATTCAATTTCAATTTGATTTACATGCTTATTCAATTTAAATAATTTATATAATTTGATTTTATTGTGCTTAAACCGTACAGTCACTATGAGACATAATTTTTTTAAAAAACAAAAGTATCCATGTTTGATTTTCTTCCTCAACAAAACATGCTCGATTTTTATTGTCGGGAAACATTCTATATGTGACATTTATTGTCAAATCATATCATGTTCAAAGTTAGTGTAATTATTATTTTACAATGATACAATATGTAAAAAAATCATATTCATTATCATGATTTACATATCACTTATAAAAAAGTATATATAAATATACATGGATTCATTACATTGTGCGTTGCCCCGTGCATGATATACAACGCGATTTAATCAAAATTACTCTACACTATTAATCAAAACTAATACAACTTAAAGAATGCTTAACCAAAATTACTCCTAGAACCATGAAACTTTATAACTAAAAATAAGAGTATTTTTTAATTAAAATTAAGATGAAGTACTCTTTTACTATTTTTTTAATATAAGTTATATTTTAATGATAAGAAAACTAAGAGGTGTTCTTTTGAATTTTATCACATATATAAAATTTTATAAAATTTTGTGATCCTTACGAAATATAATTTAGTAGAACATGTCAACATGATGGCCAAGTGAAAAAGAATGAAAGATTTTACCTACGAAAATAATGGCGACGTTAACATGATGTGATGTTTGATTTGGCATGGTACCGACACTAGTTTTAAAATTCAATTATTCAAACAAAAATAAAAATTATAATCATAATAAAATAAGACATGTCGTTGTACTGTGACTTGTATAATAAAATGACAAAATCACTATAAAACATTGAGGGTATCTTGGCATATAAATAAAGTAAATATTAAATTTAATTTTGATAGAAAATATTAAAAATAAAATATTTTAGATTTAATAAAATAAAAATAAAATATATGATATCTAAATTTAATAATACAGATGTAATAAGACATCTATTAAAATAGAAAAGGATGAATTATTAATTGAGTTTTAAGTATTTTAAATTGTTTTTATAAAAGTATAGGGGAATGTAAGACCATCTCCAACCGAGCACTATCCCACCAAATATGGTGTCAAAATGACATTATTTTTCTCCAACCGATCACCATATCCCTACACCAAATTTGGTGTTGCAACAGTGCATCACACCAAATTGGTTGGCAACACCAAATTTGGTGATAATATTTTTTAATTATTTTTATTTTTAAAAAATTTATTATAATATATAATCATTAATTCTAATATATATTAGTAAATGTTATAATACTAAATATTATAAATAAAAATTAATTTATAATAAATATTTTTTCCATAAGTATTTAATAATATTAATTATTTATTATAAATATAAATTAAAAAATATAATAACCTATTTTAATTTTATAGTGTGAATGGATTAGAGTTGAAATAGTGTTTGGAGTTGAAATTGTATTTGGTGTGATATATAGTGTGAATGGGTTGGAGTTGAAATATTGTTTGGTGTTGAAATTGTACCATTTTGGTGTGAAAATGACACTAAATTTGGTGTTGATGGTTGGAGATGGTCTAAGAAATATCTCATATAGAATAAAAGTGAGATGGTTGAAACAAAGAAGAGTGTTCTTTATAAACCTAAAGTATCTTTAAATTTGAAGAGAAATCTTATAAAATGGTGATTAACTAAATGTTGGTCTGTGATTCTAACAAAGGTAAGAGTTACATGATGAGAATATTAAAATAGATGTTTGGAGATATATAAGGATGGATACTTTTAAGAGAGAAAGTCGGGATTGTATATATTAAAAAAAATCTATGAAAAATATTTAAGATGATATATCTATGTATTTAGAATCAATAAATATTCAAATTAGATGATATAAAATTACAAAAGTACGAGAAAGATTTAAAAAACTTAGTTAGCATGGTAATATAAAATTAAAAAAATATTTGATATAAATAATGATATAATAAGAATAAAATCTAATAATAATTTATATAATACTCTAATTTAATTTAATTGATAAGATTTAATCGCTGCTGTATTAAAACCACATGAATAAACTTTTCTTTTACAAGAGCGACATCCACTAACATAGAATTAATGCCGCCAGGAAAAAAAAGTCTCGGGTTTGATCCGAAATAAATAAACACCAATCCAGTCTTCATTTAATGCCTGAAATTTAAACAATTCAAAGATCACGTAGTTTATGCCACTAGCCCGTAGGGCAAGGAAAAAGATATCCAACTTGCACATCTTTGTGTTTATCACTTTCCACCCTGTCGACGTTATCTACACCAACGTGGAATTTAACTCCCCAAATATTCCACTTCCACTAACAATGAGATCGATACAGATATGAAATCTGTATTCATTCATTGCGACAAGTAAAGCCGCATTCACTTTTGCCTCCCATTATTCCTGCTCTCCGACAAACTTATCCACACCATCATCTTGTCACACAGCTATTCATTTCAAAAGTTTTTTTACAATCCCTCCTTAAATTATGTAAAAATAATAATAATAAATTAACAGAAGAATATTTTTTCCAGAATAAATTTTTATTAAAATTTAATTTCTATTTTATTATAATAAATTTATCATCTGTTAATCGACTCACATTATTAAAGAATTGAGAACAACAGCATTTGTGGTTTAATTAATATTGCGATATGTATAGTATACAATTGATGCTTGTTCTTGTCGTGTGGTTGCCCGGCAGCCTTGAGCTTGCAGCCAAAAGTTTTCTTGAGAGGAGAATACTCGGAGGAGTTTACTAGTTTCAAGTTCCAAGAGTTTGAATTAGGAAATGATTAGTCTTGTTTCATGATCCACTCATACTTTTTGAGAATAGAATAGTTGAGTTTATTCTTTGGTTGTGAGTACTCGAGGGAGTTTATTTTGTAGGGTAGTGAATAAAAAAGAGCACCAATTAATTCACCTTCAGAAAAATAATAATCATAATAATAATAGATTTTCTTCCATCAAAATATTAAAAAAAGAAGAAGAAAATATGTCTCAAAATATAAGCAAGGTAGGTGTGTCTGTATTTCCCATGTGTTAATCATAGTATTCGGACTAATGGCTCCGTAATTTACCTCATCCGTGTTGGTGGGAGCATTGGGGATCCGAATAGTCTTTTACTATCTTCTCTGCTTCCTATGAAATCTTCGGAGTAAATTAAAATTCTTGACTACAAAATTAGATAGTAATAATTTTTTTTAGAAAATCATAAAAATATATAAAAATCAAAAAACAATTATAAGAGTTATATAACATAAATGTCTATAAAATGGTAGGCATGAATCTAAAATTTAAAAAACATCCTCTTAATAAAGGTACCTCATCTTCGAAACAAAATCGGTTCCGATCTTGTCATATAAGAATGATCACACAAGTTGTTGCTAAATAGTGAATCTTCGTCGGTTGTCCTTTGCCTTCGGAAAACTCTAAATAAACTTCTCGCCATGTAGATGGTCGGTCAGATGCCCAACCATTCTCAAATTTTATCCCAAAATTGTCTTGTGATGGGGCAACTGAAGAAAATATGATCATTTGACTCCATAGTTTGCTGGCATAGGGAGCACTGCTTGTGAGGTCAAATGCCAATTTGCCCGCTGTTCGTAATCGCCGGTGAGCAAGCATCCAATAGCAAAATTGGTGCTTGAGCAGCAGGCCGACTTTCCAGACAATTAGCACCTAAGAAACAGCTACTGTCCGTGGCTGGAAAAATTGGTAGGTATTAGCTATGTCATTCTTCCCTCTTATAAACCATTCCAAAAGCTTCATATTAGCACCCCATAGTCTCCTTATCGCTGCATAATTTGGCCACAAATGTAGACCAACTTTTTGATAAAGGGAAGGTCGCCAAAAATCTACACCTCTAAGGTAATGGTGATGCACCCAACGAACCCAAAGCGAATCCTTCTTAGTTTGGATGTTCTATAATGTCTCACATAACAAATCGTTGTTCTATGCATGCAAGTCCCGAATGTCATTACCTCCTTCGTCTTTGGATAAGCAAATAGTTTCCCATGAGATTGACGGATGCTTGGTGGACTACATAAAATACTGGCAAATTCCATAGAGCTTGTCAATCACCCTACTTGAAATCAAGAGAATAGATAACCAATAGCATTCAACTCTTTGTAGCACCGATCGCACTAGCTCCAAGCACCCTACATAAGATAAAGTATACTTCGGCCAAGAGAATCTTTTTAGTCATCGCATCAAGAAAGGATCCATAATTTGCAATCTGAAAACACCATAGTTTCTAAAGGGGAATATACTCTCTTGAAAATCTATAATTTATAGAACCTCACTCTTTGTTCGTTCACAAACATCCACCATATACATAACAATAATTTACTATTATGCCAAAGCTCCATTTGGATATATCTTCTTGAACGTAATCATCCCTCTCATATGACTTCTTTACTCAACATTCCCAAATAGTGCATTAGATCATGAATGCGAACTCCCATGGACTGATGTGATTGATATTTACCTGTGATATTGCCCCCTAATGAAGGAGGTACTAATTCAGGTACATTTCATTATACATTTGGTTTGCCCATGGTTGTAAAGATAACAAGACTATCTGCATGACGAGAAATATGGAAAGTCATTACAGTACAAGGCTGATGGATTGAACGATGACAATAAAATTTTATAATTTATCCATAATAAAATGGATAGGGATAAAAATGTAGCATTCTGACAATAATTGATCAATTTACAAAAACTAATTTTCTTGCCGATATTCCCTTCGTCTTGGCCCAGACCAAGGAGCAACAGCAGCTCCCAATAATGATCGAATTGGTTGACAAAAGATTGTCTGTGAGAGCACCAAAAGTTTCAGTTTGCGTGGAACTTCGCTCTTACAAACTTATAGCCGGGAACATGGTTGACTGCAAAGAGAATTATGAAATATTACCATTAAAGAAATCGTTTGAACCACTATAGCATTCATCACGTAATGTGCGATTTACCATCTCCCCATGAGGCCATTGTAAGTGGTGATGAGATGATCTTTTCAGCGAGGGAACTAATATCTTCTAGGGTGAGTTCGTCCACGGCTTTTAGGAAATACTCTACCGGTTTCCTGCAGCATCACCGAAACCAAACTGATTGTTGGCGCTAAGTAGAGCAAAATCAATAAATGAGAAACATATGAAGTAATTTCCGATATCATCATCTAAAGTTGCTCAAAGAGTTGAGAAATAAAACAACATTAGAGCCATGCTATGCTACCATCATTAAACCGAAGCATTTTCCAAGTATTTCCAGAATTTAGGTCCTAGCTGTAATATCCTACTTGAACTTAGACAGTATCTTGCATATCAGAACATGGCCAAACAACCATGGTTCAAAGATGAAACGAGTTGATATCTGATACAGTGAAAACTAGTGGATAAACCAAGAATAGATTTAGATGCTCAACTAGGAACCAAGTTGGCTGCCTGCGTCTTTGCTTTAATTTCAAGCACAGCCCATGAACACCTAACAGGGGCAAGTAATATGGAAGGAACATTATCTCTTGAAATTGTTTCTTGAGCTGGATAGTCTGGATTATAGACAACTAAAGAGTAAAACCCATAAACAACTGAATGACGATAGCAAGGGAACCCAATAGTTCTTATTTAATCTTTACTGATGGTATCAACTGGTAACTTTCTTGGACCCAGAGCATAAACATTTTGCAATTAACAGATCACTTCAATTAGAGTAAGTTACAAAGTGTAAGCCACTACTAAATTTTGATAAACAACTTAAAGATGAATGATTCACAATTTTATTATGCATTCAGGAAAGCATTTTGGCAGGCATAGCTAGTTGTTGACAGGCCATTTTCAATTGTTTCCCGTCATTTGTGTGTTTCATCCATCTACTCTTGCATTTGATTTCAGCTTTCAGAAAACTAACATAAGAATCTACCTTTCACCATATGTGAGAATCTGTCTTCCAATATCTTCCGTTGCCACCATCTGCCAAATGTGT